>MU710510.1:7355-20755 GCA_026770625.1 Nicotiana glauca | reverse complement strand
TTGAGGCAGAGGAGGTGGTTGGAGTTGTTGAAAGACTATGATGTTACTATCTTATACCACCCGGGAAAGGCCAATATGGTGGCCGATGCATTGAGTAGGAAGTCCGCCCGCATGGGTAGTCTTGCTTATGTTCTGGTCAACCAGAGACCACTTGCCTGGGATCTCCAGGCCTTGGCCAATTAGTTTGTGAGGTTGGACATTTCTGAGCCTAGTAGAGTGTTAGCTTACACGGTCTCTCGTTCGTCATTATTTGAGCGTATCCGTGATTGGCAGTTTGATGATCCTCATTTGTGTGTCCTGAGAGACACGGTACAGTGTGGAGGTGCACGAAGGTGACTTTAGATGATGATGTTGTTTTGAGGTTGCAGGGGCGACTTTGTGTGCCCAATGTCGATGGGATTCGAGAGTTGATCTTACCGGAGGCCCATAGTTCGCGGTATTATATTCACCCGGGCGCCGTGAAGATATATCAGGACTTGAAAAATGGAAAATGGAAAATGATCCGTAGTTGAAATAGTGTGAAGACGGCCTCGGAATGGAAATTTTATGGTTCCGTTAGCTCCGTTAGGTGATTTCGAGGTTAGGAGCATGTTTGGAATGAATTTTAGAAGTCTGTAGCTAATTTAGGCTTGAATTTGCGAAGTTAGTATTTTGGCGATTTCCGGTTGATAGGTGAGAATTTGATCCGAGGGTTGGAATGGAATTCCGAGAGTTGTTGTAGCTTCATTAGGTGATTTGGGATATGTGTGTAAAATTTCAGGTCATTCAAACGTGTTTTGGTTGGGTTTTTGATCGAATGCGTGTTTTGGAAGTTTTAAAAGAATTTAGGCTTGAATTCGATGTAATTTGATGGTTTTGGCGTTGTTTGAGGCGTTTTGATGATTGGAACAAGTTTGTATGATGTTTTAGAAGGCGTTGGTATTTTTGGTTGAGGTCTCGGGGGCCTCAGGGTGATTTCGGATGGCTAACGGGAATTTTTGAAATTGGAAATGCTGCAGAAATGCAGCAGTCAGTGCAGAGCAATTTTGCTTTATGTGATCGCATAACAAGGGCTGCAATCGCATAAAAGAATTTTTGGGGGCTGTTTGGTTGTGCTATGCGATCGCATAGCAGGTGTTGCAATCGCATAGCAGGTGTTGCGATCGCACAGTGTTGTTGGACGGTGCAATGCGATAACAGATGTCCAGTTGCGATCACATAGGGTAATTCTGAGGCCTGGAAATTTTGTTCTATGTGATCGCAGGAGGTCTAAGGTTAGCCACAGTGCCCAGACAGAATGTTAAAAACAGTTCATCCGCGAACCCAAACCCATTTTTCTACCATTTTTGGGCATTTTGAGAGCTACTTGAGAGCATTTGAAGTGGCTTTCGACTGGGATTGATTGGGGGTAAGTTTTATGAGTTAAAAACATGAATATATTGTAGAATCATCCTTGAAATCCTTGAGAATTTATCCAAATTGTAAGAAATTAGGGCTTGAGTTTTGAATTCTAAATTCGAGATTTGAGGGGCTATTTATGGTCCGATTTGAGAGATTTTTATATGGTTAGACTCGTGAGAGTACGAGGGTTCTGGAAATATAAATTGTACCCGATTCCGAGACGTGGGCCCGAGGGGCATTTTGGTTATTTTACTTAATTTCGCGTATTAGTTTAGAATTTAATTGTAGAATCGATTACTTGAATTATTATTTACAGTATGCAATTTTATTGAATAGATTTGAGCCATTTGGATTCCGATACTCGTGGCAAAAATGTGGTTTCGGCTTGACTTGCACTTGTTCGAGGTAAGTGGCTTGTCTAACCTTATGTGGGGGACCTTTCCCCTTAGGATGTGATATTTGATAATTGAATGCCTTGTACGTGAGGTGAAGAGAGCGTACTTGAGCTAATTGTTGAAAACTCGAATTTTTACTTAAAAATATTTGAACTAAGTTTCTTTCATACTTGCTTTATTGTGCCTGCCGTTATATTGTGTGCTAGTCTAGAAAAGCATGTTTAGTTGATCCAAATTGCCTACTTGCTTAATTTGCCTTAATTGCATTACGTGAAGCATGCTAAGTTAGAACTATATGTGGCTTGTATTGTTGTACTTCATTTCTGAATATTCTCTTATTTTGGTTGTGCATTTACATTGGGACTACGAATGTGGGATTCCGGTAGCTCCCCCCTTGTTTGTTTACTTTGGGACTATGGGTTAGATTCCCGGGAGATCCCTCTGCACATTTACTTCGGGACTACGGGTTAGATTCCTGGGAGATCCTCCTGCATAATTATAGTTGGACTACGGGACAGTATCCCGAGAGATCCTTCAGATATATTCATACGGTGGACTGCGGACGGTATCCCGGGAGCTCCTCGGACAGATTGACAAAATGGACTATAGGACGGTATCCTGGGAGATCCTCATTATTGGTGTTCGTATTGAGTTATTTACTCTGGGTTATCTAATTTTCTGCGTATTAATTGTTGTTTGTGTAATCCGATTTACGCTATAGTTGTATCGCATTATCTCTATTTATTTCATACTGTTGTCAACCTTATTATTTTATTTTATCTCAGTAGGGCCCTGATCTTCCTCGTCACTACCCAACTGAGGTTAGGTTTCACACTTACTGAGTACAGCTGTGGTGTACTCATGCCCCTTCTGCGCATGTTTTTCATGTGCAGCTCCAGGTGACTCCACCCAGGCGTACTATCCTCGCGGAGGAGAGATCTAGCAGAGACTTTAAGGTATATCTGCCACGTCCAAAGACCAGAAGTCTCTATCTTATTCCATCTTTAGTATATGATTTTCCTTTCTTTCGGTTATGGAGACATTCTGGAGTTAGAGCAGTGTATTTCCTTTCTATTAGCCTGTGTTTCCTGTGACTTTCCAGGTTTTGGTAGTTTGTTTTGGATTTCGTGATATGGGTTGTATTATGCCAAGTGACACTTATATACAATTTTCTCTTGACAGTAAATTTTCAGTTGTTTGCTTTCGCAAGTTAGTTTGTTTTCTGCAAGTTGTATAAATTCCGCATTGTTAAGCTTACCTAGTTGTAGGGACTAGGTGCCATCACGACATGTTCACGGAGGGCGAACTGGGGTCGTGACAAGTTGGTATCAGAGCTCTAGGTTCATAGGAGTCATGGAACACAGGCCGGTTTATTAGAATCTCGCTGATCAGTACGGAGATGTCTGTGCTTATCTACGAGAGGCTATGTAACAGTTTAGGAAAATCTTCATTTAATTTGAATTCCTTGTCGTGCGATATTTTTTTAGATCAATTCTAAATTTCTATTTTCTATTCTCTCAAAGATGGTGAGGACATGTGCTACTAGGGATGATCAGACACCCGCGCACCCTACTGCAGCCGTCAGAGGTCGGGGCCGAGGTAGAGGCCGTGGACGCGCACGTGGTGCAGCCAGAGCACATGCGCGAGGTGCCACTGAGGTACCTCCAGTAAATCCAGCCGGAGTTCAAACACCAGTCACGCCTCCAGTTGCTACTACTCCAGCCCTTTAGGAGACTTTGGCACAGTTTATGAGCAAGTACACCACGTTGGCTCAGGTAAGGTTGCTTCCCCTTGTTGCAGCCACATCCCAGGATAGGGGAGGAGCACAGACTCTCGCCGCCCGCACCCCTGAGCAGCGAGTGCATGTTGAGGAGGTCCCAGAGATTTATCCTATACAACCTGCATTACCAGTTCAGCCAGAGGGTGGGTTAGCTGCTTCAGAGGACGAGCACCGGAAACTTGAGAGGTTCAAGAAGTATGATCCTCCAGTATTGAGTGGGCTAGCATCAGATGATGCCTTGGGATTTCTAGAGGAGTGTCATCGTATTCTTTGCACCATGGGAATAGTGCAGTCCAACGAGGTTTCTTTCACTGCTTTTAAGCTTCGGGGAGCTGCTTATGATTGGTGGTGCACTTATGAGATAGACAGTCCGGTCGAGGCTACTTCACTGCCCTGGACCCAGTTCTCAGACATGTTCATGAGATAGTTTGTCCCTCAGAGTCTCAGGGATACATGGTACGTGGAGTTTGAGCATTTGTGCCAGGGTGCTATGACTATTTCAGAGTATGCAATTCGTTATACCAGAATGGCTAGGCATGCACCAGCCTTCGTTGCTACTATTTGCGCGAAAGTTTGCCGATTTATTGAGGGTCTTATTCCACCCATCAGATCTAGCATGGCTCGAGAGATGGAGATGGACATTCCTTATTAGCAGGTAGTGAGCATTGCTAGGAGGATTGAGGGTATGCTCGCCAGGGAGCGAGTGGAGAGAGAGGCCAAAAGGTCTCGTGAGTCAGGCCACTACTCTGGTGCCCGTACTCCACCAGCAAGTCGTCCTAGTAGGGGTTTTGTGGGTCGCCCCGTTCATTTAGCTCTCCCAGCAGCCAGCAACACTCCAGCTCTGCCTATACCTCATGAGCCTTATTATGCACCTCCAGTTTCTAGTGTGCCTCCTGTACGGGGTACTTCCAGAGGTTAGTCCGGCAGACCTGGCCCCAGCTAGTCACAGCCACCACGTCCTCCCAGAGCGTGTTTCGAGTGTGGCGATACACGCCATATGGTTAGGGACGGCCCTAGACTTAGTAGGGGTACATCTTCATAGACTACTCAGCCATATCGTGCCCCTCAGAATTCTCAGGCCATGATCACAGCTCCAACTGCGACCCCACCTGCCCAACAAGGTAGGGTTGGAGGTCGGGGAGATAGAGGTCGCCCTCGAGGGGGAGGCCGGGCCAGATATTATGCTATTCTTGCCTGTACCGAGGCTGTTGCCTCCGATTCTATTATTACAAGTATTATACTAGTCAGTCACAGAGAGGCATCGGTTCTATTCGATCCCGACTCTACTTATTCATATGTGTATTCTTATTTTGCTCAACATCTGGCTGTGCCCCGGGATTCTTTGAGTGCCCCCATTTATGTTTCTACTCATGTGGGGGATTCTCTTATTGTGGACCACTTCTATCGGTCATGTTTGGTTATTATTCGTGGTTTTGAGACCATAGCAGACTTATTATTTCTCAATATGGTGGATTTCGATAATATCTTGGGCATGGACTGGTTGTCGCCCCATTATGCTATTCTTGATTGTCACGCCAAGATCGTGACGCTGACTATTCCAGGTATTCCGCGTGTTGAGTGGAGTGGTACTTTAGATCACACTCCCAATAGAGTTATCTCTTTTCTTACAGCTCAGTGTATGGTTGAGAAAGGGTGTACCGCTTAGTTTATGTGAGAGATGTCAGTGTTGATACCCCTTTTGTTGATTCAGTCCCAGTGGTACGGGATTATCCCGATGTGTTTCCAGCTGATCTTCCGGGCATGCCGCCGGATAGGGATATTGATTTTGGCATTGATTTGTTGACAGGCACTCAGCCCATTTCTATTCCTCCGTACCGTATGGCTCCTCCTGAATTGAAGGAGTTGAAGGATGAGTTACAGGAATTGCTTGACAAGGGTTTTATTCGACCCAGTGTTTCACATTGGCGTGCTCCTGTCTTGTTTGTAAAGAAAAAGGATGGTTCTATGCATATGTGTATTGATTATCGATAGTTGAATAAGGCTACAGTGAAGAATCGTTATCCTTTGCCTCGTATTGATGATCTATTTGACCAGCTTCAGGGCGCAGAGGTATTTTCTAAGATTGATCTGCGCTCAGGTTACCATCAGTTAAAGATTCCGGAGCCAGATATCCCGAAGACTGCTTTCAGGACTCGGTATGGTCATTACAAATTTCTTGTTATGTCATTTGGGCTGACCAATGCCCCAACAGCTTTTATGCATTTGATGCACAGTGTGTTCAGGCCATTTCTCGACTCGTTCATGGTTTTTTTCATAGATGATATTCCTGTATACTCCTGGAGTCAGGAAGATCATGAGCAGTACATGAGGACAGTGCTTCATACCTTGAGAGAGAAGAAGTTATATGCAAAGTTCACAAAATGTGAGTTCTGGTTGGATTCTATGGCATTCTTAGGCCACGTGGTATCGAGTGAGGGCATTCGGGTGGATCCGAAGAAGATAGAGGCAGTGAAGAGTTGGCCTAGACCCTCCTCAGCTACAGAGATTTGCAGTTTCCTTGGCTTGGCAGGTTACTACCATCATTTTGTGGAGGGATTTTCATCGATTGCAGCCCCTATGACTAGATTGGCCCAGAAGGGTGCTCTATTTCAGTGGAAAGAGGAGTGTGAGGCGAGCTTTCAAAAGCTCAAGACAGCTTTGACTACGGCCCCAATTTTGATATTGCCTACTGGTTCGGGGTCTTATACGGTATATTGTGATGCTTCACGGGTTGGCCTTGGAGCGGTGTTGATGCAGGACGGTAGGGTGATTGCATACGCGTCTAGACAGTTAAAGATACATGAAAAGAATTATCATGTCCAAGACCTTGAGTTAGCTGCTATTGTTCATGCCTTGAAAATCTTGCATCATTATTTGTACGGTGTGCCTTGTGAGATTTATACTGACCATCAGAGTCTGCAGCACTTGTTCAAGCAAAAGGATCTAAACTTGCACCAGAGGAGGTGGTTAGAGTTTCTGAAAGATTATGATATTACTATTCTGTATCACCCGGGCAATGCCAATGAGGTAGCTGATGCCTTGAGCCACCGGGCAGACAGTTTGGGGAGTTTAGCATATTTACCAGCTTCAGAGAGGCCTATGGCGATGGATGTTCAGGCCTTAGCCAGTCAGTTCGTGAGATTGGATATTTCGGAGCCTAGTCGGGTCCTAGCTTGTGTTTTTTCTCGATCTTCTTTATTCGACCGTATTAGGGAGTGGCAGTATGATGATCCTCATTTACTTGTCCTTAAGGACACGGTTCATCATGGCGATGCCAGAGATGTGACCATTGGAGATAATGGGATATTGAGGATGCAGGGTCGAATTTGTGTGCCCAATGTTGATGAGCTTCGAGAGTTGATTCTAGCAGAGGCCCATAGTTCACAGTATTCCATCCATCCTGGTACCGCGAAGATGTATCAGGATTTGAGGCAGCACTACTGGTGGAGGTGGATGAAGAAGGATGTGGTTGGATATGTAGCCAGATGCCTCAACTATCAGCAGGTGAAGCATGAGCACCAGAAGCCAGGTGGGTTGCTTCAACAGATAGAGATCCCGGAATGGAAATGGGAGCGTATCACCATAGACTTTGTATCTGGACTCCCGCGGACCTTGAAGAAGTTTGATGCCATTTGGGTTATTGTGGATCGACTGACCAAGTCCGCTCATTTTATTCTTGTGTGTACTACTTATTCATCGGAGCGGTTGGTAGAGATTTATATCTGGGAGATTGTCCGTCTGCATGGTATTCCAGTTTCTATTATTTCAGACAGGGGTACTCAGTTCACATCACGGTTCTGGAGAGTTTTTCAGTAGGAGTTGGGTACTCGAGTGACGATGGGCACATCATTTCACCCCCAGACGGACGGACAGTCCGAACGCACTATTTATATTCTTGAGGATATGCTTCGTGCGTATGTGATTGAGTTTGGAGGATCTTAGGATCAGTTCTTGCCATTGGCTGAGTTTGCTTACAACAACAGTTACCAGTCCAGCATTCAGATGGTGCCATATGAGGCTCTATATGGTAGGAGATGCAGATCTCCGGTGGGTTGGTTTGAACCAGGTGAGGCTAGACTGTTGGGTACAGATCTGCTTCAAGATGCGTTGGAGAAGGTTACGGTGATCCAGGATAGACGCCGTACAGCCCAGTCCAGACAGAAGAGCTACGCGGACAGGAAGGTTCGTGATGTCTCATATATGGTCGGAGAGCGGGTTTTGCTTCGGGTTTCGCCTATGAAGTGCATTATGAGATTTGGGAAGAAAGGGAAGTTGAGTCTGAGGTTTATTTTCCCTTTTGAGACATTGAAGCATGTTGGAGAAGTTGCTTATGAGCTTGCCCTACCTCCCAACTTAGCTGGAGTTCATCCGGTATTTCATGTTTCGATGCTCCGGAGATATCACGGAGACCCGTCGCACGTATTGGATTTCAGCTCAGTCCAATTGGACAAGGAGTTATCTTATGTTGAGGAACTAGTGGCTATATTGGATATGCATATCAGAAAATTGAGGTCAACGAACATTGGTTCAGTAAAGGTTCAGTGGCGGGGTCAGCCGACCGAGGAGGCGACTTGGGAGACCGATCGGGATATGCGCAGCCAATACCCTCATCTTTTCACTACTTCAGGTATGTTCTTTAAGCTCGTTCGAGGACGAACGAATGTTTAAGTGTGAGAGGATGTAACAACCCGGCCGATCATTTTTGAAATTTATGCCCCGATCCCCTATTAACTATTTCCCCTAAGTTCATTTCCACTATTTTGGTTTGCCGGGACGTTCGGTGTTGAGGTTTGGAGAGTTTTGGGACACTTAGTCTCTAAATGAGAGCTTAAGTGTTGGAAAATGGTCCGTAGCTGGAACAGTGTGAAGACGGCCTTGGAATGAAAATCTGATGGTTCCGGTAGCTCCGCTAGGTGATTTTGAGGTTGGGAGCGTGTTCGGAATGAATTTTAGAAGTCCGTAGCTAATTTAGGCTTGAATTGGCGATGTTAGTATTTTGGCAATTTTCGGTTGATAGGTGAGATTTTGATCCGAGGGTCGGAATGGAATTCTGAGAGTTTTTGTAGCTTCGTTTGGTGATTTGGGATATGTGTGTAAAATTTCAGGTCATTCGGACGTGTTTTGGTGGGGTTTTTGATCGAATGCGTGTTTTGGAAGTTTTAGAAGAACTTAGGCTTGAATTCGATGTAATTTGATGGTTTTGGCGTTGTTTGAGGCGTTTTGATGATTGGAACAAGTTTGTATGATCTTTTAGGAGGTGTTGGTATTTTTGGTTGAGGTCTCGGGGGCCTCGGGGTGATTTCGGATGGCTAACGGGAATTTTTGAAGTTGGAAAATGCTGCAGACATGCAGCAGTCAGCACAGAGCAATTTCGCTCTATGGGATCGCATAGCAAGGGTTGTGATCACATAGAAGGATTTTTGGGGGCTGTTTGGTTGTGCTATGCGATCGCATAGCAATTGCGATCGCATAGGGTAATTTTGTGGCCTGGAAATTTTGTTCTATGCGATCGCAGGAGCTCTAATGCGATCGCATAGGGTTAGCTACAGTGCCCCGACAGAATGTTAAAAAAAGTTCATCCGCGAACCTATACCCATTTTTCCACCATTTTTGGGCATTTTGAGAGCTACTTGGGAGTATTTGAAGCGGGTTTCGTCTGGGATTGATTGGAGGTAAGATTTATGAGTTAAAAACATGATGATATTGTAGAATCATCCTTGAAATCCTTGAGAATTTAGCCAAATTGTAAGAAATTAGGGCTTGAGTTTTGAATTCTAAATTCGAGATTTGAGGGGCTATTTTTGGTCTGATTTGAGAGATTTTTATATGGTTAGACTCGTGAGAGTACGAGGGTTCTAGAAATATAAATTGTACCCGATTTCGAGATGTGGGCCCGAGGGACATTTTGGTCATTTTACTTAATTTCGCATATTAGCTTAGAATTTAATTGTAGAATCGATTACTTGAATTATTATTTATAGTATGCAATTTTACTGAATAGATTTGAGCAATTTGGATTCGGATACTCGTGGCAAAAGCGTGGTTTCGCGTTGACTTGCACTTGTTCGAGGTAAGTGGCTTGTCTAACCTTGTGTGGGGGACCTTTCCCCTTAGGATATGATATTTGATAATTGAATGCCTTGTACGTGAGGTGACGAGCGCGTACTTGAGTTAATTGTTGAAAATCCGAATTTTTACTTAAAACTATTTGAACTGAGTTTCTTTCGTACTTGCTTTATTGTACCTGCCATTATATTCTGTGCTAGTCTAGAAAAGCATGTTTAGTTGATCCAGATTGCCTGCTTGCTTAATTTGCCTTAATTGCATTACGTGGAGCATGCTATGTTAGAAATATATGTGGCTTGTATTGTTGTACTTCATTTCTGAATATTCTCTGATTTTGGTTGGGCATTTACATTGGGACTATGGATGTGGGATTCCGGTAGCTTCCCCCCTTGTTTGTTTACTTTGGGACTACGGGTTAGATTTCCGGGATATTCCCCTGCACATTTACTTTGGGACTATGGGTTAGATTCCCGGGAGATCCCCCTACACATTTACTTTGGGACTACGGGTTAGATTCCCGGGAGATCCTCCTGCACAATGATAGTTGGACTACGGGACGGTATCCCGGGAGATCCTTCATATATATTCATATGGTGGACTACGGGACGGTATCCCGGGAGCTCCTCGGACAGATTAATAAAATGAACTACAGGATGGTATCCTGGGAGATCCTCATTATTGGTGTTGGTATTGAGCAGTTTACTCTGGGTTATCTTATTTTCTGCGTATTAATTGTTGTTTGTGTAATCCGATTTACACTATAGTTGTATCTCATTATCTCTATTTATTTCATATTACTGTCAACCTTATTATTTTATTTTATCTCAGTAGGGACCTGACCTTCGTCGTCACTACCCAACCGAGGTTAGGCTTGGCACTTACTGAGTACCGTTGTGGTGTACTCATGCCCCTTCTGCGCATGTTTTTCATGTGCAGCTCCAGGTACCTCCACTCAGGCGTACTATCCTTGTGGAGGAGAGATCTAGCAAAGACTTTATGTTATATCCGCCACGTCCGCAAACCAGAAGTCTCTATCTTATTCCAGCTTTAGTATATGATTTTCCTTTCTTTCGGTTGTGTAGACATTCTAGAGTTAGAGCAGTGTATTTCCTTTCTATTAGCCTGTATTTCCTGTGAGTTTTCGGGTTTTGGGAGTTTTTTTTGGATTTAGTGATAAGGGTTGTATTATGCCAAGTGGCACTTATACACAGTTTTCTCTTGACAGTAAATTTTTAGTTGTTTTCTTTTGCAAGTTAGTTTGTTTTTCGCAAGTTGTATAAATTATGCATTGTTAGGCTTACCTAGTTGTAGGGACTAGGTGCCATCACGACATGTTAGCGGAGGGAAAACTGGGGTCGTGACAATAACAGTAGTCTATGGACAGAATACAATTGAGCAAAGGAAAGGGTTATGGGAAGATATACATAACTTGGCTGCAAACATAACCACTCTTTGGCTAATTAGAGGAGATTTCAATGTAGTTCTATATTCTCAAGATAGACTAATGGGCAATCCTATAACATATGCTGAAACTCAAGACTTTGCTAGTTGCATTCAAACTCTGCAGTTGAATGAATTGTTATAGAAGGGTGATTACTACACTTGGTCTAACAAAAAAGATGGAACTGATAGAATCAGAAGCAGAGTTGATAGAATGTTTGGAAACTTTGAATGGATGATGCAATGGGGACAGGTACAAAATGAATATGATTTGTCTCAAATATCTGATCATTTACCTATGCTCCTTTCTATTTCCCTGAATTCAAGGCCTGGCAAAATCCCATTCAGATTTCTAATTGTTTGGGCAGACCATGGCAATTTTGTACAAATAGTGCAGGAAGTATGGGCGCAGAATGTGACAAATTGGAGAATGAAGAATATATGGTTGACGTTGAAAGCCTTGAAACCTAGACTTCAGACTTTAAATAATGAGGTGTTGAGATCTATTGCTGACAATATTGACAGGGCTCGTGGAGAGCTTCAAGATATATAAGAGAAGATTACCACAAACTATACTGATGGCCTACTGGAGCAAGAGAGAATTGTTCTTCACCAGCTGGAGAAATGGTCTCTTATAGAGGAAAGTGTCCTAAAACAAAAATCAAGAGCAAGGTGGATTAAGCTTGGGGATTCTAATTCCAAGTACTTTTCTACTATGCTAAAGGAGAGGAATCAAAGGAAGCAGGTTAAGGAACTCACATCCCTAGATGGACAGAAGTTGAATGATGTTGATAAGATCAAGCATGAAATTATAGAGTTCTACAAATCACTGATGGGCACTACAACGCCAAATCTACCTGCAATAAATTGGGAGATCATGAAGCAAGGACCTATGTTATCCTAACAGCAAAGAAGGTAGCTAGTTGCAGAAATATCTGATCAAGAGACCTTTGAAGGACTGCAGAATATTGGGGATGACAAATCACCAGGAGTAGATGGTTTTAATTCATGCTTTTTAAAGAAAACATGGCCTAATATCAAAGAGGAGATCTGTGCTGTTGTTAAAGAATTCTTCACTACTGGTAAATTGTATAAGGCTCTTAATTGCACTAACCTTACACTAATACCAAAAGTGGACAAACCAATTACAGTGAAAAACTTTAGACCCATTGCTTGTTGTACTCTACTCTAGAAGATGATCTCTAAGGTATTAACAGCAAGACTGAAGAAGGTTATTGCTAGCATCATTAGTGAAAATCACGCATGATTTATACGTGAGAGGAGAATTGTAGACAACATCATACTGGCACATGAGTTGGTTAAAGCTTACATAAGGAAGCACATCTCAGATAGATGTACGATTAAGATAGATTTATAGAAAGCTTATGATTCAGTGGAGTGGGTCTACTTGGAGCAGGTAATGGAGAATTTGGGTTTTCCTACTCAATTCACTAGCTGGATTATGGAGTGTGTCAAAACAGTCAATTATACCATCTTGATCAATGGAGAGACTACTACCCCTTTTGATGCAAAAAAGGGCTTAGACAAGGGGATCCTATGCCACCCTTCCTATTTGGTATTGTAATGGAATATCTAAGTAGGAGTCTACATAGCCTAAAAGAGGACAAAAATTTCAGATACCATCCAAAATGTGCTAAACTTGGTATTACACACTTTAAGTTTTGCTGATGACTTATTGTTGTTTGTAAGAGGAGACTTATCATCAGTGAAGGCCATGCATAGATGCTTCAACAGTTTGCTCAAGCTTTAGGATTACAAGCAAATATGGGGAAGAGTTCAGTGTATTTTGGAGGGGTACCAAGAGATGAAAGAGATAAAATCCTACAGCTTCTGGGATATGGATAAGGGGAGATGCCTTTCAAATACTTAGGCATTCCCCTATCAACAAAAAAGATATCAATGATCCAATGGCAGCCACTCATTCAGAAAATAGTAGCAAGGATATCTTCATGGACAGCTAAGAAACTATCTTATGCAGGAAGAGTATGTGAGCACGTGATTTTTGCCCTAAGCAAATTATTCCTAAAATCCGAACAAAATGATTTTTCATTATTTTTTACAATTTTTGTTGAAATTTGTTGCATTTTTGTGTTAATTAGCTACCTAATAATTCATATTAAAAAAATACAAAAAATATGCATATACATTAGAATTGTTAATACTAATTCATTTTGGAAACAAATTAAAGAAAAATTAAAAAAAATAGCGTTTTTTGAAAATTACTATGAAATAGATGTTAAATAAATTTTAGAATCTAATTAGTTTAACAATCAAATAAAATTAGAAAATAAATAAAATTGAAAAAGGAAAATAAAATA
>MU710509.1:1120-41718 GCA_026770625.1 Nicotiana glauca | reverse complement strand
TAGTATTTTGCTTTGTTTTTGTATCTTTCAATTTTGTATTTATTATATTATTTATTATATATTTTTCTGATGTATGAATTATTTATATTTTATTTTATTATTATTGTTTAATATTTATTTTCCAAATTTTCTAGTATTTGTTCTATAATTTTTAATGGCATTTTCCTAATTAATTCCCTTGTTATCTTCATTCATCCAATTAACCAACTCTGGTATTTCACACGAGTCACACAATTGCAACCAAAAGTTATTTTATTTTGATTTTGGAATTCTTTTACTTGGGGTAAAAATCATGTGCTCACAGTATTGATTTAGTGTTGTTGATTAATTGATTCCCATTTATTTGATAATTGCCCAATAGTAGAATAATTTGAAATGTTAGGGATTAATTTAGGATTAAAAATAGATTTAGTTTAATTTGTTAATCGATGTATTGGTCGAGTATTGCTGAAATGCTAGGGTCATGTTTAAGTAACCCTAATTTAGTAAGAAAGGGGTTAGTTTAGCATGATTTAGTAATTCAGGAGTAAGAACAGGGGTAGTATAGTTCTACAGTGAAAGAATCTTGCGGTAACTGAATTGGACCCCCTAGAACCGTCTAGATTGGGTTTTAATTAAAATTTCACGAACTTGGTAGTGTTACTTGACCAACAACGCATGAAATGAGGGGTCTAATTACTTAAAAACACAAAAATAAAAGGACCAAAGGCTAAAAAACCTATGGTCCGAGCAGCCCTAGTAACTTGCCTATAAAGGCATTGTTACTTAGAGCTGAAGTTATATTTTTGAAGCATTGAAAAACACTAAAACTCTATGAAAGTTTCAGGCAACAAAAAACTCCAAAATCACTATTCCATTGAAATTTTAAGGGTAGTCTGAAAGCTGTCAGTTCTAAATTAAATTTCCAGCTTATATAAGGTTGAGAAATGGTGTGAATTGTCTTGGTGTTTTAGTAGTTGAAGCTTCAGAAGTTCCTGGGGTCTTCTTCGAGTTTAATTGAGTTCATTCGAGCTGGTTTTGGATGTTCATTGTTGTTATTCATTTGAAATTAACTACAGGTCTGTTTGGTATCATTTCTGGGTCGAAATTAATTCAAAGTTGCTGCGGATTGTTGTTTATTGCTGCTGATTATTGCTTGCTGCTGCTGACTTCTCCTTCTTCTTATTTTTATTCAAATTCCAGGTATATTTTTGGTCTCAAGTGATATGTAATGACTAAAACAACATATTTGAAGATAAATGATGATTCATTATTTATTTTCCTCATGAATTTCTTATTGATTTTACTTAGTCTAGAGGTTTAGCAATCTTGTGTATTTGGACATTGCATTATTTATATTAATAGGACTGTGAACTATTTTCAGAATTACTTAAGTATCAGGTTCAACAGGATCAACTTTAGTGTATTTAGTCCTGGATTTGTCACCCGATTACCTTGAATTTTGAGTCTATAATAATATTGTTGCTTCATAATTCACAATTAAAATGGTATACAAATAGTGTTAAGCATTTATGTCTCATGTGAATTTGTTTATTGTCTAAACATTCTAGCTATTCAGTTTAGTTTAGTCTATGGGTAAATTTTTGGAGTGTATTAATTGAAGCTGAATAGTTGTTGAACTTTCAGAATAGTCATGTTAGTTCATAAGAATGCAAACAAATTGAAGTGTACGTGAGATTTGAGTTTCAAACAATTGAAAGTTGTCAAATCTATTTGTGATTTAAAAAATTAGTATTTCAATATCCAAATAAAACCTGCATCGAGCTTGGGCTCATTCATGAGCCCAGCATGGCACCCTTTTGTGTAAATGAGATTTGGGCCTGGTTAAGTAATAAGAAGTCCAAGCATTATTAGTCCCTTTTGAATTGTCTCATCTCATGGGACTATGGACTGATTGGGAGCTTGGTTTTGAGCCCCAGTATCAGCACGCCCCAAATTGGGCTTATGCTTACGCCCAGCATCTGGGACGATTATTACAAGCTGATTGTATTTTCATTCTTCTTAGGCTGATTCCGAGGCCGAAAACTATTGAGGCTTGAATTCATTTAAAGCAATTTTTTTAAATTTGTAATACAATTTTGGGCCTTCCAAGTTATGTAGCAAATTTAAATTAAGGGGTATTCAATAATGAAGATCCTCTTGTTTAAGTTTGGACTTGATCTTGAGGCTCGAATCTCCTTGAATGCTTTTAATAGCAGTTAATTAATAATGCCAATCAATTAAGGTTTTTTATAGACAATCCTAATGGATAATAATAGTTTCTCTTTAGGATGCCCCATAAAAATAAATCGAGGTGTGTCGCGGCGAACAAAATTCACAAACCGCGTGGCCCTCTTTAATTACTTCTTTAAAATACTTAGAAATCGGGGCATGCCATTTAGCGAATTTCCATGGCCTCCCGCAAAGTTATCAACACATTAGTTGCTTTAGGCGCACTTTTTAATAAATCTACCTTCCTAAATTCGGGTGTACATTTCATGTGACCCAAATCCAGATCCCAAAACGTTGAATAAAATGTGTCGCGGGTTCGGGTGCATTTCATGTGACTTGATCCAAAAATACATTTTAAATGACGTTCAACCTTCCTTAAAAATCAATTAAAAGCGGTAAATAATTTTTAAAATTTCACTGTAGGATGAACATACTTTAAAATCAGATATTAGTCCATTTATAATAGTTCAAGCAACCGTGCTAGAACCACGGGATCCGAGGGTGCCTAAAACCTTTCCCCAGGTCAACAAAATTCCTTATTCAAAATTTTTCGTTCACGGACTTCACTTGGAAAGTCGAAAATTTTCCTCGATTTGGGATTCAAGATAAACCGGTGACTTGGGACACCAAAAGACAAACCTATCCCAAGTGGCGATTCTGGAATAAATAAATAATCCCATTTCGAATAATGTCACTTTAATTGGAAAAACTCCCTTATACACTATCCTCCGGGGTAGATGTGTAAAACAGGAGGTGTGACAGCTCTGGCGACTCTGCTGGGGATTACGAATCCAGAATTTCGGTTCAGGGTTCAAGAATTCGAGCTTAGAATAATTATAATATTTGGCTTTATCTGATTTTCCTACATGTTTCATGCTAAATGTGCTAAATGCTTTACCGCTTTGATATTTGGTGAACTGTATATATAAACTGTTGCGAAACCTTTCCTCTCTCCGAGTCTTCTACAGCATGGAGAAGGCTGAAATTCGTGTGACTTCTCTTCTGTTTAGAGTCTTATCCCATTTAGAACGAGGTTCGGATAAGTTGCTAAGCCGGCGAAGCTTCTATATCCCCGGTACACTGCCCCCGCACGGTTCGAGTGGTCCGCTCAGGTAAGCCAGGTCTAGAATAATAAATCCAGGTTTTAAGCCTAGTATAACAAGCCTCATGCCGGATCCCTAGTAGGAATGTTTGTTTCCATCATGTGCATTTGACTTAGGGGACTCAACACAGGGGTTGGGTCCGTATAGGACATGTGACCTGAAAAGACCATCCTGATGCATCTTACGTGCTACTTGTGCATTTATTTTCTCGGCTTTGCATGTTGACCGGCTTGTACATAATGGGAGAGAATTGAACGGAAAATAGCAGTGTTAGGACTAAGTGAAGGGAACCACTTGTTTTGAAAAAAAACCCATGCCCAAATAGTACTGAAACTCTACCGGATTTTTGAAAAAAAAAAGAGATTTTTGTTTTCAAAATAGTTGGTTTTATCAAATCTGCCCGAACTACGCCAGTTTGATTCTCACCGGATGTGAGATACGTAGGCAACCCTCATCGGTTCCAACTTCCCTTTTTGCAAAAATAGCCAAAAAATAATAAAAAATTTAATTTTTGTCACAAATAAGTCGGGTGACACCATTCTTGTTTTAAAATGAGCCGAATGTCCCTAAAAATGCGCCGGAAGGCTATTTTTGCAAGAACAGTCACCCTGAGTCATTTTTAATGGTTAGCGGGCACAACCTTAAAATCTTTTTCCCCGAAGTGTCGAATGGCCATATCTGCAAAATTGGGTCTCTGTTTTTCCTAAATGAAAATTTTGAAAAATAGCCACTTGTTTTTTCTTTTGGGTCAAAATAAGTCATTAAATCACTTTAAATAAATGTCCAGGATGAGCACGATTGAAATTGAACTCTTCATGATCCGTAAAGAGTTCCCTTTGAAGCTCCACATGTGGTGGAATGACCTAGGGAAGGGTAGCAGAGAGAAAGTGGTAAAAATTCTGGGCGGCCTCGTCGGATAATTGAATATCAAGCCAAGGCCGGATATCATTGAAGCATTGATACCTTTTTGGGACCCGACTCACAACCTGTTCCGTTTATCAGACTTTGAGCTCACACCAGCATTAGAGGAAGTGGCGGGTTATGCAGGCCTTAGTGGAAACCTCAAGGGTCGATATCCATTGTCACCGAGACCGGTATCCCCCCACAGATTTCTAGACTTATTGAGTATTAGCTGGGATGTTCAGGACGAGAATGTATCAGAAGGATATTGCACGCTCCAATTCTTATATCATCGATATGGTAACCCCCGAGGTTTTGAAGAGCCCAACACTGGTTTAACCCATGTCGGAAACAAGGATAAGTGGGAAGTAAGGCGGGGTTTGGCTTTCGTGGTAGCCTTCTTGGGAGTTGTGGTCTGTCCCCGAAAAGATGGTCATATGGATATTGGCCTCGTTGTAATGCTAGATGTTGCAATAAAGAAGTCCAACAACACGGTGGTTCCTTTGATCGTGTCTGAAATCTATCGAGCTTTGACCATATGCCGAGAAGGGGGAAAATTCTTCCCGGGTTGCAATCTGTTGCTTTAGCTATGGGTGCAAGAGCACCTCTGTCACCGGACCGGGTACATGAACTATGGTTTGACCGGGTTGAGCTGTATTGAAGAATTTAAACCTGGGTAACAGGTATTGAATTCCCTGAGGGTACCGAGGCTTGGCTATCATGTTTAAGATATTTGACCGCTGACAAAATTGAGTGGGCTTTCGGATGGCTTCCTGTTACTACGGCAATATACACATTAGCTGAAGTACCTTATATTCTCTTGACGGGAATTCGGAGTAGCCATATGCTCCCTATAGGGTCTTGCGCCAATTGGGAATATTTCAAACCGTCCACGGTGATAAATATCGGAATAAGCAAGTCATCGAACTAGGCCCAAAAGATGCATTTCGAGAAGGAAAAATCCGCCAAATATGGAATGAGCGTAGGTTTCTTGAGACTAGGACCATAGTACGGGATCAGGCCAGAGGCAAAGTGGACCCTAAATATTTGATTTGGTTTGGGAAAAGATTCCAAATTCCTGAGGGACCCGTGAAGAGGCCATATGTCCAACAATTTACTGACAGGGCCCAGGTGCAATGGGATTGGTTAGCCAAGGAAAAGGAATATAGGGCCAGAATAGGAGAGCTGGAAAAGCAGGTCCGAGACCTTCAGTTCGAAAACATCATACAAGCCGCAGCCGATGAAGGTGATAAGAAGAAACTGACCCAAGAAAATGAGGCTCTTAAGGCTCAGATCCAACAAATGAAAATAGCTGTTAACAACCAAGAAAGAAGCCAGGCCGATGAAAGGTTGATAAACGGACTAAAAAAGCAAGTCTTAGAGTGCCAGGAAGACTTAGAAAAATCCTTGGACAATATAGCAAAAATTCGGGCGCAGTGGGCAAAGAAAGCAGAAGAACGGGCCCCGTTTGTGCAACAAATGAAAAGAAATTATGAAGGGACTATTACTAATCTGAAAAGAAAAGTGAGTACCCTTGAGGACGAGGCAGTTAAGCAAGCTAAATATTTCAAAGCTGAGAGGGAGCATTCCTATAGGCTGATGGATAAAATGGAGAGAGAAATAGAGTAGTTACAAAACCACCACCTCCATGACTCCCAGGTGCTAGAAGCCTAGAACCAGCAAGTAGGTCGATTACTTCAGGAAAATGG
This sequence comes from Nicotiana glauca, assembly GCA_026770625.1. NCBI lineage: Eukaryota > Viridiplantae > Streptophyta > Magnoliopsida > Solanales > Solanaceae > Nicotiana > Nicotiana glauca. The sequence continues at coordinate 35,795 of MU710509.1, read as the reverse complement.
TAGAATTATGGAAACAATCAGAGCCATCGCTGACTATATTACCATGAAGTGGCAAGTATGCGAGTACATGACTCACACCACTTTCTATGCTGTAGTGATGACTTTCGTCCGCCGAGTAATGAATGATTTGGAGCAAGTACAAGGGGGTCTCTCACATAGGTCCGCGGCGAGGCCGAACACCCCACGGGCCCCAGTCATTGAACCTTTAATGTATTCTTGATTTTTCAAACATCGAGTCCGTAGTTTGTTTTATTTCGAGTCTGTTTGTAGTTTCCTTTTCCGAGAAAACAAGTAGTCTAACACCTTTGTAATCGAAGTTTTATTAATGAAAAAAATTGAAAATTCCTAAAATTGTTTCATTACTTTTCGCATTTGTTCTCCAAGAACTACGCTTGGTCTGATTCATGTGGGGTCATGATACGTAGGCAATCTCTATAAGATTTGACTGTAACCCTAAGAGAAAAGTAAAAAGGGGAGGGAAGAAAATAAAAGGAAAAACAAGAGTGGAAAAGAAACACAAAAAGGGAAAAAAATTATAATAAGAAAACCGAGAGAAAGAAACCATGGCAAAGGCAAAGGCAAGAATGAAAGAAAAGAAAAAGGGAGAGGAAAGAGAATGAGAAAAATGAGAGAAAAACCAGAAAAGCAAAGAAAATGCATGGAAAATAAATAAAAACAAGAGAAATTGGAAAGGAAAAGTCGGGATGATGCATGCAACCGTTGCAAATATGTAGACAACCATTTAACTGTATAGGTGCATCACACCCCAATGTGCGGTTACTTATCTGTACATGCCTCAAACTAACCGTTTGTTGCTGTCAAATTCCAAATTAGGTTTATAGAAACGGTGGTTGGTTTATGGTAAACTGGCGTCACATCAGTATTTTACCAGATCAAAAGGGAGCATAGAAATATCATCTGAAATGACTCTGCCAGCAGTTCTCATTACTGAAGACAGCCCCATCTCGGCGATCCCGGACTTCGAGTCTGCAGTAGCCAAAGAAAATCGGATCTTACATCTCCGGGTTATGGAGATGCGGGATGCATGGACTAATAGAAGGGAGCCTTCAAGTGTTATCCCCGACTTTGCTGAATTGTTCCCTACATCCGGTGGTATCCCTATCAGTTATCCGAATACCCCATTGGGGCATCCTACCATATCCGCTCACTTTGTAGGAACACCTTCTGAGGTTTGTCCCCAGGTTTTCACATCAGGAGTAGCCTCCAATATCTTCACCACTGCTCCATGCTCAGCCACAACACAGCCTTCGCTGCCTGTGCCCGATTTTGATCCCTTGGCCTTCACTTTCCAAAATCCTATTTTTTAAGCGGAGCCTCGTCAATACCCCACATACACTTACTCTCAGCCACCCCTATTTGAGTTCACACCTGGACAGGATAAAACTCCTAAAGCTCCTGAACAGGGTGAAATAGCAAAAAAGATGAGGAGCCTAGAGCAAAGCCTCAAAAACATGCAGGGCTTAAGTGGGCAGAAGAGTGTTTCCTATATTGATCTGTGCATGTTCCCTCACGTGCACTTGCCCATGGGATTCAAAATGCCAAAGTTTGAGAAATATGATGGGCATGGCGACCCCATTGCTCAACTTAAGAAGTACTGCAATCAATTGTGCGGTGCTGGCAGAAAAGAGGAATTGCTAATGGCCTACTTTGGAGAAAGCTTGGTAGGTATTGCCTCAAAATGGTATATGGATCAGGACATATCTCGATGGCACATTTGAGACAATTTTGCCAGAGACTGTGTTCGACAGTTCCAATACAACATAGATATTGCGCCAGATAGGAACTCATTGGCGAATCTGAAGAAGAAGTCCTCGAAAAGTTTTTTGAAATATGCCATTAAGTGGCGTAAGCAAGAATCGAGGGTAAAACCTCAAATGGATGAAGTGGAAATGGTTACTGTATTTCTTCAGGCCCAGGAAGCTGATTAGTTCCAGAACATGATGTCAGCTATGGGCAAACCATTCGCGGTGAGATGGTGGAGAATGGTCTGAAAATAGGCAGAATCTTGAGCCAGTCAGCCATTAGAGCAACCTCCCAAGCCATTCAAGGCGAGTCTGGAGGAATGGCCAAGGATAAGAAGAACGAAGAAACGTCTATGGCAGTATCAGGGGCAAGAAGACATCGCGTTCCCAGACCCATGTTTTTTGAAAGAACCCCTCAACATTACTACCCTCACCACAACATGGCTTATGCTCCTCAACCGTATGTGGTCATGAATGCTCAGCCCTTTGCCCGGCCACAACCACATGCCAATAGAAACCAAGCTCCATTCCTAAGAAATCAGCCTCCCTACCAAAACCACTATAATCCTCGTCCTCCGTGGAATAAATTTCCTCCCCATGAGCCACCCAGGAGACAAAATTTTACTCTAATTGGTGAATCTTACTCTAATCTATTCCTAAAACTTGTCCAAATGGGTCTACTGCAGTTGGTCCCTCAAACAAGGTATAACCCAGCATCGCCTGCCTTCAGAGCCGGTGTCAGGTTAGCTTATCATTCAGGGGAAGAAGGACATGATAAAAATGACTGTTGGACACTGAAAAGAGTTAGTGGAAAATTTAATAGAGCAAGGAAAAATATTGTTGAGGGAAGAGGATGTCCCAAATGTGACCAATAATCCACTGCCAGCCCACAATAATGGGCATGTGATTGGAATGATCTGTGAGGATAAAAAGTTTGATCTAGCATTAAAGGTCGTAACTGCTATTGCTGAGGAAGAAAGAAAGCCGAAAATTGCCCCCAAGCAAGATAAAGGGGAAAAGAAGAACAAAGTCACCAAGATAGAACCAGAAAAGAAATCTTAAATAATAACAGAGGCAATAAACCCCAAAAATGGAATTCTCTATGTCCCACGAGGCCTCCAAGAAAAGTAGCTGATTGTGAGCCCTCCAAAGAAATTTGAATTGAAAAAGGGAACACAAGTGTACGTACCCAAGGGAGCCTATATGGTGTGGGGGACAATCCAACTATCAGGGCTGAATGAGCCCGTGGTTATTGGACGCGCACCACAGTAGCCTATGATGAATCCTGCTGCGGTGCCATGGAATTATCATCAGATGGTTGTTACGTATAAGGGTAAAGAGATCTTGGGAGAGCTTCCAGAAAATTCCCCCGTTGAGAAGTATCCCAACATAGAAGAATTAAACAATGCCACCTGAAAGCATTTCCCGCATAAGAAACATGTAAGTGGCGAGGAAGCGGAAGCCTTCTTTCAGAAAATGAAGATGGCCGACTATGAGGTGGTGGATCAATTGCGAAAGTGTCCCGAACAAGTGTCCTTGCTGTCATTGCTGATGAAATCCCCTAAGCATCAAAAGGTTTTAATGAAACTCTGAATGAAGCATACCTGCTAGTTGAAACCTCGGTGGAATAACTAGAAAGAATGGCGGAAAGGTTCTTTGCTGTCAATCAGATTTCATTCAGCAAAAACGACTTGCCCCCAGAAAGAGTTGCTCACAACAAAGCCTTGCACTTAACTGTCAAATGTGAGGGATATTATGTAAAGAGAGTCATGATAAACGGAGGTTCGGGGGGTAGACATTTGCCCACTCTCCACACTGCAATGTATGGAAACCGGGACTGGAAGGATTCGTCCCAAAAATGTCTGTGTGAGAGCCTTTGGCGACATCAAAAGAGATACCATTGGATAAATTGACCTAATCTTGACTATCGGCCCGATAGATTTCGAGTGGACTTTTCAAGTGCTAGACATGGACACATCTTATAATTTTCTTCTGGGAAGGCCTTGGTTCCATGTTGCAGGAGCTGTACCTTCTACCCTTCCCCAAATGGTGTAATTTGAATATGAGGATCAGAAAATTATGGTTCATGAAGATGATGAACAGTCAATCTATCAGGACCCGTCTGTCCCATGCCTAGAAGCGATGGAAGGTAGTGAGCACATAGTCTACCAAGCATTCGAAGTTGTGTTGGCGGATCAGCATGAAGAAGGAAATCCTTGACCTCAACCCTTCCTATCCAATGCCTCGATTATGGTGGCCAAGGAAATGATCAGACATGGTTTCAAGCAAGGAAATGGCCTTGGAAAAGCTCTACAAGGAATATCGGAATTTATGACCCTGCCTACATCAGAGAAGTTCTTTGGGATAGGTTTCCACCCTACCCTAGATAATTTAAAGTGGGCAGATGAGAGAAAGAAGGAGGGATGGGTCTTGCCACAACCACTGCCACATTTGTATGAAACCTTTGTTAGGTCGAAGTACAGTGAAGAGGAAGATGATGAGGTTTTCACAGCTGAAGAAATTGAGGAAATATGTGGGGCAATGAGAAAAGTACACTACAAAACCTACATGGTTCAGCTGGGAGAGTGCAGTAGCACCGCTGAGGTGTTATACATGGGACTAAGCGCCAAGATTCAAAATTGGAAGGCTACACCATTTTCGATCAGGCGGGAGTCCCGGTAGACTTGCCCTGCTATTTTTCTGCACCCCGAGTTATTCCAGGGTGTAACTCGGATGTTTCTTTTAGTTTCTTGTCTTTAAATTTCCCAATGTAAACTCCCAATTCCAAGAAATGAAATCAATATTTCATCGTTCATTTTCTCTTTATTCTTTTTGATTTTTGTTATTTTCCTCTTTTATTTCTTCTTTTCAGTTATAATAATGCGGCTTTAAATAACATGACATGCTTGCGGACTTCATGCCCAGATTCAAACACACTGTCTAATTGTGAAATAATGAACCAAGAACCGGAATAACTTGAAGAAGAGGCTTTTAGGGAAATAAATCGAGAATTGGAACAATTTGAGAATAAACCTAAGCCAAACTTGAATGATACTAAGCCAATTAACTTCGAAACTTCTGAAGATATTCGGGAAACCAAAATAAGCATTCACACGGATGAGAAAACTCGAGATGTAATAATCCAACTCTTGTTTGAGTATAAAAATGTGTTTGCTTGTTCATATGACAATATGCCAGGTATGACTGTTGATCAAGTGGTTCATAAGTTGTCAACTTACCCCGATTACCCTCCGGTCCAAAAAAAGCAGAGAAAGTTTAAAATTGACATCAGTGATAAGATCAAAGAAGAAATCATGAAACAGTTGAAAGTAGGGGTAATCCGATTGGTCTGATACACTACATGGTTGGCTAATGTAGTCTCAGTTCCAAAGAAAGATGGAAAGACCCGGGTGTGTGTGGATTACAGAGATTTGAACAAGGCAAGTCCCAAAGACAATTTCCCTTTGCCCAACATCCACATCCTTGTTGATAACTCCGCCAAGCATGAGATATAGTCCTTCGTGGATTGTTACGCAGGACATCACCAGGTGTTTATGGATGAAGAATACGCAGAGAAAATAGTCTTCACCATACCCTGGGCTACATACTATTATCGGGTTATGCCATTTGGTCTGAAGAATGTTGGAGCAAACTATATGAGGGTCATGATTGCCATCTTCCATGATATGATGCATCAGGAGATAGAGGTATATGTGGATGACGTGATCATCAAGTCTAGAGCCCAAGATGACCATGTGCGGCATTTGAGAAAATTCTTCGAATGGTTGCGCAAGCATGATCTGAAGCTGAACCCGGCTAAATGTGCATTCGGAGTCCCATCAGGCAAACTTCTGAGCTTCATAGTCAGCAGGAGAGGAATCAAGTTAGACCCAACAAAGATAAAGTCTATCAAGGATTTTCCTCCTCCGAGAACTAAGAAGGATGTGATGAGCTTCTTGAGCAGATTAAACTATATCAGCCGGTTCATTGCTCTTTTGACTTCCACATGTGAGACCATATTCAAACTACTAAAGAAAGATGCAGCAATCAAGTGGACGGATGAATGTCAAGAAGCTTTTGACAAGATCAAAGAATATCTGTCAAATCCACCAGTCTTGGTCCCACCAGAGCCAGGGAGGCCTCTTTTCTTGTATCAGATGGTCTTAGAAAATTCTTTCGGCTGTGTCCTTGGGCAACACAATGTAACTGGAAAGAAAGAGCAGGCAATCTATTACTTGAGCAAGAAATTCACCAGTTATGAAGCTAAATATACTCTCTGGAGAGAACCTGTTATGCTTTCACTTGGGTCGCTCAGAAGCTAAGACAGTATCTTCAAGCTCATACCACCTACCTCATAACCAGATTGGATCCTTTGAAGTACATATTCCAGAAATCGATGCCCACAGGGAGATTAGCAAAGTGGAAGATTCTACTCACTGAATTTGACGTAGTCTATGTCACTCGCATGACAATGAAAGCCCAGGCGTTAGCAAATCATTTGTCTGAAAACCCGGTTGACGAGGAATACCAACTGTTAAGCACTTATTTCCCAGATGAAGAGGTAAATTCAATAGAAGCAATCTCTGGAGATACTCATTCTTGGAAAATGTTCTTTGATGGAGCGGTAAACGCGAAAGGTGTGGGAATTGGAGCAATCTTGATCTCACCCACTGGTCAGCACTATCCGGCCACAGCCAGGCTTCGATTTTTCTGCACAAACAATACTGCAGAATATGAAGCCCGCATCATGGGTATGAGCATGGTGATAGACCAAGACGTCGAAGAGTTGTTGATTATGGGAGACTCAGATCTTATTATCGGGCAAGCTCAGGTGAGTGGGAAACCAGAGATGTCAAGCTTATTCCCTATCAGCAATATGTGAAGGATCTCAGCAAGTGGTTCGGGTCGATAGAGTTCATGTACATCCCTCGGTGTCATAATGAACTATCTTATGCACTAGCCACTCTAGCTTCGATGATGCCTTACCCAGGCAATGCCCATATTGATCCCTTGGAGATCCAAATCAAGGAAAGGCATGGTTACTGTAACATGGTTGAGGTAGAACCAACCACCCAAACGTGGTATCATGACATCAAAAGTTTTCTGAAAATGCAAGAATACCCCGAACAAGCTATTGGAGATCAAAATAGAACCATTAGACGACAAGCAAGTGGCTCCTTCTTGAGTGGGGATTTCTTGTACAAAAGGACCCCGGATCTCAACATGTTAAGATGCATTGACGCTGTGGAAGCTGGAAGAATTATGCATGAAGTGCACGCAGGAGTGTGCGGGCCTCACATGAATGGGTATGTCTTGGCAAAAAAGATCCTTCAAGCAGGGTATTACTAGATAAACATGGAAAAGGACTACTTCAGTTTTGTCCAGAAATGCCATCAGTGTTAGCTACACAGTGATTTGATTCATGCGCCTCCAATAGAACTGCATCCTATGTCATCACCTTGGCCATTTGTTTCCTGGGGTATGGACGTCATTGGGCCGATCGAGACGAAGGCCTCAAATGGACATAGATTCATATTGGTTTCCATTGACTACTTCACGAAGTGAGTTTAAGCCATCACTTTCAAGTCAGTCACCAAGAAAGTCATGGTAGATTTTTTACACTCTAATCTTATCTGTCGCTTTGGCATTTCTGCAACCATCATCACCGATAATGCTGCCAACCTGAATAGTCGTTCGATGGAAGGGGTATGCGAACAATTCAAAATAACGCATAGAAACTCTACTCCCTATCGGCCCAAAGCCAATGGTGCTGTTGAAGCGGCCAACAAGAACATCAAAAAGATTTTGAGAAAGACGATTCAGATCTCCAAACAATGGCATGAAAAGCTTCCTTTTGCATTACTGGGATATCACACCATGGTGCGCACTTTGGTAGGAGCAACCCCATACTTGTTGATTTATGGAACTGAGGCTGTTATACCCATAGAGGTCGAAATCCCTTCCCTCCAGATAATCGTTGAAGCAGAGATTGAGGATAGTGAGTGGGTCAAGACTCGGCTGGAACAATTGTCTTTAATTGATGAAAAATGGATGGCCGCGGTTTGTCATGGGCAGTTGTACCAACAAAGAATGGCTCGCGCTTACAACAAGAAAGTGTGGCCCAGGAATTTTGAAGTGGGACAACTCATGTTAAGACGCATTCTTCCTCATCAACAGGAAGCTAAAGGAAAATTTTCTCCTAAATGGAAGGGTCCTTACATCATCCGAAAAATACTGCCGAGAGGAGCATTGTATCTGGGAGACATTGAAGGAAATGATCCCGAAGCAGTAGTCAATGCAGACATAGTAAAAAGGTATTATGTTTAGGCTGGCTCCGGTGATGACTTTTGTACAATTGAGATGACGAAGGCTTTCCTTCCCGCTATCCAGACACTATGAACCCTTTGCAAACCGATTTGAGCCAGTTACTCTTCTTTGATTACCCTCTTTGGAATCCAGAAGTACTGTTGAAAAAAAAATGAAAGAAAAAAAAGGAAAAAAAGAAAAAATGATGAAAAGGAAAAGAAAAGGAAGAAAAAAAACAAAACAAAAACAAAGAAAATCAAAAACAAAACTTCCTGAACTACGTCTGACTTGATTCCGAAAGGATGCGTAGGCAGCCTCTCTCTAGGGTTTAGTCACACCAAAACAAAAATCCCAATTCCCCCAAAAAGTGAAACTGGGCACATGATATAATGGGTCGGTCATGAGCCCACCAAAATGGTTCCAAAGTTGTAATTCCGTCCAAAACCTTGTCCAAGTCCTTCCGATCAATTGTGAAAGGCGTGGTAATTAAAAAACATCATTGTTGGAATCTGATGCAATCCGGATTGAGAGAAATAAAATGAGAGAGTCTTATCAGTGAAAACCTACGGGCACCATAAGGCGATAGTGAGTAGAGAAATTGAAAATGAGAGAATTCGTTTAGTGAAAACTCGTAAAAAGCATTATCGGGAGACGGTGAGAAGAGAAATGAGAGAGGCCGAATGTCGAAAACCTGCAAAGGGCGCCGTCGGCAGAAAAGAAGACATCTCCCACCACTGAAAGAGTCCTGACAAGTTTCCCTTGTTTTGAAGTATGGGGCAATGAGTTTACGAGAAATTGGAAAGTTTGTGCAGCTCGGGCATCCTGTCCAAGAATCATGTCATGTCCATTTGAAGCCGGCATGCACCCCCCAGATAAGTCCTTATTTTCCCCCGAAAGGGACGCTTCTCTTTAAACTTATCTTCTTTCCTTTTGCTTACTTTTTTCTTGAATCCCTTTCGGTTTAACTCTGTTTCCAAAACTAGTACCAAGAAAATGTAGTAGGACGGGTTTTACAGGGCTTTGCCTAGCAAAAGCTAAAGAAAATACCCAGCCTCAGCGGGTGCATCAAGCCAATCCCGGCTGGCCATGATTGTTGATGCTTTCAAGGCAAAGATATGGAACAGGAAAGAAAGCCAAGGACAAAGGTTCTAAGTGTAAAGTAAAGTGAAAGGGCAGAGCCCCATGCGGGCAAGTCATCATGAAATCCTGAAATCCTGAAAGTTGAGTCCTGCGGTTTGAGAGAGAGAATAATCTTCAAAACCAACAAGCAACAGAGGGTATCGACATAAGCTAGGCCAGGATCAAGCAATCAAGGTCACAAAACCAACCACCGTTACAAACTAACAATTATTCTTTGTTTGAAAATTGAAACAGGCGCAATCCAGGCATCCGCGCAAGAGCATACGCAACCAAAAGAAAAGAAACGCCCAAGTGCTAAAACAACTTTGAAGCAAATAGTCAATGTAAGAGGGAAGTTTCCTCTAAGTTATTTCCCACATCTTATCAAAAATGAAAAACAAAGGAAAAAGAGATAACAAAAGAAGAAAATAACAAAAGAGGTTAGTTTAGAATTCCCAATATAAACCAGGTACCCTATTAGCCAACATTAGGGCTCCAATCCCTGAGTTGAGCATTTTTTCCTTTAGCCAACATTAGGGCTCCAATCCCTGAGTTGAGCATTTTTTCCTTTAGCCAACATTAGGGCTCCAATCCCTGAGTTGAGCGTTTTTCCCTTTAGCCAATATTAGGGCTCCAATCCCTGAGTTGAGTATTTTTCCCTATAGCCAACATTAGGGCTCCAATCTCTGGGTTGAGCATTTTCCCTCACTACCAGAAAATGGGCCTATGGGAACTGATTTATTTGCAACGGTTCATCAACCGTTGCTATAGAGCCAATATGGCAACGGTTTTAATCGTTCCAATAAGTCATAGGTACATTTGGCACGCTTCAGTCATAAAAACGTTGCCCTTGTGTAAAAACCGTTCCCATAGTTTTTTTTTTTGCAACGTTTCTTGTAACCATTCCTATAGACGAATCTATTGCAACGGATCTGGGAGAAAATTCATTGGGAACGGTATCCATCCTAATTATTTCCCCCCTAAATTTTCGTGTAACCCGCCAAACTCCCAAATTATTTATATTTTACTTTTTTTATCTGTATTTTTTATGTAATAGTTTAGTTATAATTAATTAAAAGTAGAAAGTAAATTATACCTATCTCAAAGCTAACACTCACCCAGTACAAAAGCTCTCTGCCAAACCTCGCCACCGCCGGTGACGCCTACGTCGGTGACAGTCCCATGCCGGTGATAGTCCCTCTTTCAACCTCCGTTAAACGCACCAAATCTCAGCAAATAATTTTCAACAGTTGAGCCTTAATTCACACCATAAACAACCAGCTCCTTCAAACAATTCGAACCATCCGATAAGTTTAGGTTTTTTCTTGATTAAGCTCGGCTAACATGTCAAGTTCCACAGACCTAATTCAAGGTTTTTGCTCGATTCTCATAAATTTATGATTTATTTCGCATGCTCTTCTTTACTCATTTTGCAATTTCTCAACAGTTGAGCCCTAATTTGCCTATTTCATTCCTCACTGAAGAAGAATTTGTCGTTGTGTAGCTGTGAAATAGATATCATCGTAAGTTCCTCACTGGTGGATTAATTGATTTTAATTTTATTCGTGATTGTTTGCTGTGACTTTGATGTGACTTTGTTGTGACTTTGCACGTTTAAGTTTTTTTTTTTGCGGATGTTGGCTCAATTTACCCAACATACATTTTCAGATTCCCTAATGTTTAATATTAGAATTATTTCACTCCAGAATCTTATGTTGGATGTTTTAATCAGTTCTGGAAATATTTTGTTCACTGGACGCAACAAAGCCTGGTTCTATCAATCATTTATGACAACACAAATTTGTCTGTCTGCTCTTATTGTTTGGACCTATGATTTATTCTGGTCAGATGTGGTTATCTATGATTTTCATTCTTGTTTTTGGATCGTTTTTGCTTTGGCTATTTGTTAATCAGTCTTTGCCATTCTGGTTGACATTTAACAAAGTGAAATTCAAATTTCCGTCGGGCTATTTGTTAATCAGTCTTTGTCATAGTAGTTGTTGTAGTTGAGTGATTTGAGTTTAGTCATTCCCTTCCCTGAAGTTCGAATCCTTTCAGTAACATGTTGTAGTATTAAAACATCTGCCGATTGTGAGCACGTGATTTTTTCCACGCTTAAGTTACTCCTATAAATTTCATTAGAACTAGGATTTTTCTTTTATTATTTGAATTTTAGGAATTAATTACATAATTTTGTGTTTTGTTTGCATTTTTGTTTGTGCATTTTTTATTAATAAAATTCGAAAATATAAAAATAGTATTTAGGTTCTAATTTTAGCATTTTTATCAGAAAAAAAATAACAAGAATGGTTCTTTTGCATTTATACTTTTAATTTTCTTAGTTTGCTTTGGAATAAGGAGTTAGTTTATTTGGAAATTAATTAGTGTAATCTTAGAGTTAATTTGGGTTTTTACTTTTACTTTTGCATAATTCAAAAAATAATAACTGAACAAAAATCAAAAGAAAAGGAATCAAAAAACATATGGGTCTTCATTTTTTGGGCCAAATCCGGGTGAGACCGGCCCAAAACCCCCTCCAAACCCAGCCCAGGTCTGTAGATTACCCGGCTGCCCCTTTTGAATTGAAAACGACACCGTTTTTGGCCCAGGTAAATCCAGGCCGTCCATTGCCTATCATCCAACGGTCCAGATTCGTTCAAGGGATTTAAACAAAAGTGTAATAAAACACTTTACAAAAATTAGAGACAAACTTTCTCTTCCTCGTACACCCCGTCTCCCACTGCCACCCACCATCAGACCACTGTGTCTCCGCCTCCTTCTGCCATGAGCCGCCGGCCGGAAATCGCCTCCGCCGGCGGCGATGCTCCGATGAATCCCAAATTAACAACACAAGCTCCCCTTGCCCTCCTCTTTCCAACCCCCATAATACTTTCCCTCGAATGTTAGCCTTTCCATTCGAATAATCCAAAACAATAGCGCCACCTCCGCCGCCCACGGCGCCGCCACCACCAAACGACCCCAGTTTTATACCCTATGTTCTCCCCAAGGTCCTCGTTCCAAATCCATGGTCGGCATCATTCGAATCCTCATGCATGTCTTCGAATATTAGATCTAAAATCTGACCCCAAAACCCTAGTTAGTCCAAACAGTCCCCAACTGGTTCTCCGTAGTCCCCATGCCCCCCTCACCTTGAATCTCAGGCCATTTGCCCTCAAATATTAACCAAGCTCCTCAAAGTTCAAATCTTAGACAGGCGAAACCCTAAGAAATTTGGGATTCCTCGAAATTTTTGAGTTCAGAGCTCGAGTTTAACTTCAAGATAATGTGTTCGTGTGTTTTTATAGAAGAACACACATTCACATCATTCCGGGGTTAAATCAAAATCCAGGTGGCTTAATTGCAAAATCAGTAAGTTCTTCCAATTTTTCTGATTTAATTAGTTTAATTTTGATTTCCATTTTTTGTTTTGTTAAAGTGTTTAATTTTTAGTTTAGTTGGTTCAAATTATTAGTTTAAATGGATTTTCTATTAGTTTTGATTTAATTTTAATGTGTCTGCTTTCTTCTTATAATAATAATTTGTTGGTTTCATTGTGATTTGAATTCTTTAAACTTAGGGTTAATTAGGTTTTTAAAAGTTTGGTTTTGTGTTTTGAATCCGTAATTGTTCTTTAGTTCATAGATTGTTTTCAAGTAAATTTCTAGGTTTAGTTTAGGGTGATTGGATATAGATGAATGAATTCAATTCTTTGGTTAATCATAGTTAACTTCAACTAGGGTAAAGGATTCGTTAAGGCTTAGTAATTTCAGGGGGTTTTATGGGTATTTTGGGCATGGGGGTTTTATGGGTAGTTTTATTAGATTTGGTAATTTTATAAATCAGGCAAGGGTAGTTTAGGGATTTTAAGGGAATAGGAACATGATAGAACCTTCTAGGATATTCCAAAATAGGACTTAAGTATACATTTCAGGAAGTTTAAGGCATTACTTGCAACACAAGTTAAAAACTAATGGACCAAAACTGAAAATAAATAGGGATTAGAAAGAAAAATAAAAATCTTATTGAGGCCCCTAGTTTTGCCTATAAAAGGCATCACAAATGCCTTGATTAGGAAGTTTTTGATCTCTGAAAAATTCCCAAAGTTTGGACACCCCTGAAAATTACAAAGTTTTGAGCCTCCAAAATTTCCCCAAAAACTTCCTCTACAATTTCAGAATTGATTTTGAAATTCAAAACCTTCAAAAATCCAAAAACAATAAAAATCCAAGAGAAAAATACAAAAATATTACTGTTTCATTAAAGAATTCGAATTAATTTGGATTTATAATTACTGAATTCTGTTCTTCTAGTTCCAGAAATTTCAGAGATTCATTAGTTTGAGTTTCAAGCAATTTTGAGTTTGATTGTTTGGTTTTAATTAAGTGGAGGTCTATTGAGATTTTCAGATGTATCCTGGGTGTATTTCGAGTTAATTTTGTATTATCCAAGCTGTTTTGAGTTGGTTTTTTTTATCCAATTTGGTGTGAAACATCTGCTGGATCACTTGAGACTGTATTTTGGGTTAAATTGCTGCTGTGATTTGCTGAAACTGTAGCTGACCTCATTTCCTATATTTTGCTCTATTCCAGGTACAAGCTTTAAACTCCATAATATGTAATCGAGTTGATTGAATCAAATGGAAAGGACTTCTCAGCTCTTCTAATTACTGATTCTGGTTCTGCCTTGTTTCATTGTGTATACGAGTCAATAATTTAGCTCATTTAAAATTTGAGAAGCCTAACATTGTAATTTTGTTGAGAGAAGCTGTATGTCTAGACATAGATCAGGATAGTAAAATTGGATTGCATGAAGTGGACTGTATAATTTGAACTTTGGGCTGTTAAACTTGTGATTGTTTAGTCATAATTTAGTAGGGTTTTAATTTCATGTTTTATTGATAAGTACGGATATTAGAATTGGTTCAGATTCACAGTAGAGTGTTAGATCAATATATGATGATTTCAAGTAAAATAATACCTAAAACTGATTTGTGTAGCGTTAATCGACATTTAGTAGATTTATCCATGTTTACCCTATTAATACTTAATTTTATCATTTTTGTTTTGTCTTAATAACCTCCATGGATTAAGTAGTAGGTTGATATATTAATAACGATAGCTGATTTTTTTAAACCAAGTTAATCATGTTTAGATACATAATTGTTCCAAGTTCTGTTGAGATTATTCTATAAATATGTCAAGTGATAATTTGAATAAATAGGAATGACTAGACTATTTACAAACTAATAAGTCTGAAATGCTGATTTTAATACTGATTTCGAATAACTGGAAAGGTTCAATAGTGATTTGGTTCAATTTGAATCGAGAAGGGCCTAATGCACGTTGGGCCAGTCTTGATCCCAAATAAAATTTTTAAGGCATTATAAGAATTGGGCCTATTGTAAGCCCAAATTTGTTATAAGTAACTCTTAAACTACATTGGTAGATGGGAATTAATTGACAAATATAAAATTTAGTTTCGAATTAGGTAGCGGGTTCAAGCTAAAAGGGTTTTCCCCTTTTGTTTGAATTCGGACTTGAATTCGAGGCCCAAATTTATATTTGTGAATTAATTGGCCTTTTAGAGACAAATTAAATAGAAAAATTATAGTTTGCTTTAGGACGGCTTTTTAAAATAAAATGAGACGAGACTCGCCCAATAAAATACAAAATTGTGGGGCCCTCAATTAATCACTTCATAAAAATACTTAGAAATTCAGGACGGGCCGTTTAGCAAATTTCACGGCCTTCCCAAAAGTTAAAAAGACGTTAGTCACTTTCGACGCGTTTTTAATAATCTTACCTTCATAAAATACGGGTGTGCATTTCATGCAACCCAAATCCAAATCCAAAATGTTGGATAAGAATGTGTCGAGGATCCGGGTGCATTTCATTGAGGTGATCCGAAAACACGTTTTTAAACAACGTTCACTTTCATAAAAATAGTTAAAAGCGGTAAATAATTATAAAATTGCACTATAGGTTGGAATATGTATAAAAATCAGATTTTTAGCCATTTATAATAATTAAAGCGACCGTGCTAGAACCATGGGATGCGGGGGTGCTTAACACATTCCCTCGGGTCAACAGAATTTCTTACACAGAATTTCTGGTTCGCAGACTCCAACTGAGAAGTCAAAATTTTCCTCGATTTGGGATTCAAGTTAAATCGGTGACTTGGGGCACCAAAAGCCAATCCTATCCCAAGTGGCGACTCTCAAAAATAAATAAATAATCCCAATTCGAATAATGTCACTTTAAATGGAAAAACTCCCTTATACATTTATCCTTCGGGGTGGGTGTGTAAAAAAAGGAGGTGTGACAGCTCTGGCGACTCTGCTGGGGATACGAACCCAGAATTCCGATTCAGGGTTCAAAGAATTCGAGCTTAGTATAATTGTTATATTTAGCTTTGTCTGATTTTGCTACATGTTCCATGCCTTATGTGCTAAATGTTTTACCGTTTTAATATTTTTTGAAATTGTATATAAATTGTCGCGAATCCCTTCCTCTTTCTGAGTCTTCTACATCATAGAGAAGGGTGCACTTCGTGTAGCTTCTTTTCTATTTAGAGTCTTTCCCAATTTAGAACAAGGTTGGATAAGTTGCAAAGCCGACGCAGCTTCTGTATCCCCGGTACGCTGCCTCCCCCTCGGCTCGAGTTGTCCGCTCGGGTAAGCCAGGTCTAGAACAATAAACCTAGGGTTTAAACCTAGAAGAACAAAAAACTCATGCCGGATCCCTAGTAGGAACGTTTGTTTGCATCATGTGCATTTGACTTAGGGGACTCAACACAGGGGTTGGGTCTGTCTAGGACAGGTGACCTGAAATAAAAAGACCATCCTGATGCATCTTACGTGCTACTTGCACATTTATTTGCTCGGCTTTGCATGTTGACCGACTTGTCTAAATGAGTGGAAATTGAGAAAAATAGCAGTGTTAAGACTAAGGGAGGAAAACCATTTATTGTGAAAAAACCCAATTCCCAAATAGTACCAAAATGCTGCCGGATTTTTGAAAAAAATAAATAGAAAAAGTGAAAATATTTAAGAAAAAATATATAGAAAGAAAATTGTTGTTCAAAAATACTTTTGATTTTCGCGAATCCGACCGAACTACGCTGGTTTGATTCTCACCGGATGTGAGATACGTAGGCAACCCTAATCGGGTCCAAACACCCTTTTGCAAAAAAGTAGCAAAAAAATTTAATTTTTGTCATAAATAAAGTCGGGTGATGCCATTCTTGTTAAAATAAGCAGAATGTCCCGAAAATGGCGCCGGAAGGCTGTTTTTGCAAGAATAGCCACCCTGAGTCATTTTTAAATGGTTTGCGGGCACAGCCTTAAAATCTTCCCCTCGGAAGTGCTAAAAGGCCGTATTTGCAAAACCAAATCCTTGTTTGGATTGAATGAAGAATTTTGCAAAAAATATCCAGTTTGTAAAAAATAAGTCATTAAAATTCCCTTTTTAAATAAACGTGCAGTATGACTTCAAGTAACATCGAGACCTTCTCACTCCTGAGTGAGATCCCCTTGAAACTTCACATGTGGTGGCATGATCTATGAAAAGGAAGCAGAGATACCGTGGTTAAAATTTTGGGCGGTCTAGTTGATCTACTGAACATCAAACCGAGGAAAGATATCATTGAGGCACTGATACCATTTTGGGACCCGACCTATAACGTATTCTGGTTTTCAGACTTTAAACTCACACCTACATTAGAGGAGATAGCAGGATATGCGGGTCTCAATGGGAACCTGCAAGGAAGATACCTACTAGCACCACGACCGGTAACCCTTCATAGGTTATTGGATTTGTTAAACATTAGTCGGGATATTTAGGACCCACATCTGGTAGAAGGGTGTTGTACATTGCATTTCCTATATCATCGGTATGGTAACCCAAAAGGTTTCGAGGAGCTCAACACTGGCTTGACACATGCTGGAAATAAAGACAAATTGGAGGCTCGACGGGGATTAGCCTTTATGGTGGCCTTTTTGGGAGTGGTGGTTGTCCGAGGAAAGATGGTCACGTAGACCTCGGCCTGGTAGGGATGCTAGATTTTGCCATGAAAAATCCTACTAGCACAGTGGTTCCTCTGATTATAGAAGAAATGTACCGAGATCTAACCAAATGTCGCAAAGGCGAGAAATTCTTTCAAGGTTGCAATTTGCTCTTACAATTGTGGATACAGGAACACCTCTGTCACCGCACAGGCTATATGAACTACGGTTTAACCGGTTTGAGTTGTATTGCAGAATTTGGGACCCGGGTGACAGATATTGAGTTCCCTGAAAGTACCGAGGCCTGGTCATCATGCTTAAGATCCTTGACCGCAGATAAAGTCGAATGGGCTTATGGTTGGCTTCCCATTACTGAAGCTATATACACATCAGCATAGGTCCCCTTTATTCTTTTGATGGGTATCCGAAGCATACAGCCTTATGTTCCTTACCAAGTTTTGTGACAATTTGGAACATTCCAAACAGTGCATAATGATGAAGACCTGAGTGAGCAAGTCATTGAGTTGGGCCCGAAGGCTGCATTTCCTGAAGATAGAATCCGAAAAATATCGAATGAGTGCCGGTTCCTTGAGCCAAAAACCATAATACAAGACCAAGCTATAGGCGAGGTAGATCCTAAGTATCTGACATAGTTTGGCAAAAGATTTCAAATCTCAGAAAGACCCGCTAAAAAACCGCACGTGCAGCAGTTTACCGATGGGGTCCAAGTTCAATGGGATTGTCAAGCAAAGGAGAAGGAGTATCGAGCTAAAATAGGACGGTTAGAGAAACAGGTCCGAGACCTCCAATTCGACTAAAGTGTACAGGCTGCAACCGACGAGGGTGATAAAAAGAAATTATCTCAGGAGAATGAAGAGCTCAAAGCCCAAATTAAGCAAATGAAAATAGATGCCCGGAATCAAGAAAGAAGTCTATCTGATAAGAGGTTAATCAAAGGGTTAAGGAAATAAATTTCGGACTGCCAAGAAGAACTAGAAGAATCCGAGGGAAATATGGCAAGACTCCAGGAGCAGTGGGCTAAAAAGACTGAGGAGAGAGCCCAGTTTATGCAGGAAATAAGAAGAAACTACGAGGGGACCATCGCCAAGATGAAGAGAAAAATGAATACTATGGAAGAAAAGACAGCCCAGTGGGATAAAGAATTCTGAGTGGAGATGAACCAGTGCCATAGGTTAATTACAGAGATGGAAAATGAAATTAAACTTCTACAAGATTTGCACTTCCAGGACATGCAGGTGCTAGAAGCTCGTACACAACAAATAAGCCGACTTCTCCAAGAAAAGGGCCGAATCAGAGAAAGGATCAGAAACATTGTCCATTATATTGTCATGAAGTGTCAGGCCGGTGAGCGAATGGGTCATACTGCGTCCTTTGCCTCAGTGATGATATTTGTTCGCCAAGTCATGAATGAATTAGATCAGTTACAAAGGGGTCTCGCACGCAGGCCCGCGGCAATGCCGAACGATGCTCTGCGAGCCCCAGGATTTGAAGCATTGATGTACTCTTAGTTAATCGAGTCTGTATTTTGCTTTTGAGTCTATTTTTATAACTTCCTTTGGAAGAAAAGAAAAACAAATAGCCTAGTAGCTTTTGTAACCGCATTTGTTATCAATGGAAAATTGAAAATTCCCAAAAATTGTTTTCTTACTGTTGTATTTATTTGCAAGAACTACGCTTGGTCTGATTCATGCGGGGCCATGATACATAGGCAATCTACATAAGATTCGACCGTAATCCTAAGAAAAAGAGAAAAAAAAGAAACGCGAGGGAAATAAAAGGAAAGAAAAAAACAAGAGAGAAAAGAAACACAAAAGTAGAAAATAAGGTATTGAGAGGAAAAACCCTGGCCAAAGAAAAGAAAAAGCAGAAAATGAAAATAGAGAAGCAGGAAAAGAAAATGAAAGAAAACAAAACAAAAAGAGAAAGAAAGGAGAAAAGGAATAAGAAGGAAAATCAGGATGATTCATGCAACCGAAGCAAACATGTAGATATCCATAGGTGCATCACACTCCAATGTGCAGTTACCTATCTGTTACTTGTTTCATACTAACCGTTTGCTACTGACTATTCCAGCTGAGTATTTTAGAAACCGTGGTTGGTTTGTGGTAATGTGTCCTCGCATCGATACTTCACCAGATCTAAAGGAAAAACAAAGATGTCGTCGAAAATGACCTTATCTGCAGTCCCCATACTTGAAGATAGCCCAATCTCTAGGATCCCGGCCTCTGAATCCTATACATCTGAAGAAAATTGGATCCTGAGCTTGCGCTTGATGGAAATGTGGGATGCTTGGAATAACGGGAAGGATCCCCCAAGCACTATCCCCGGATTCCCGGAGTTGTTCCCTAGATCTGGAGGTGCTACCACGGTCCCTATCAGCCGCCCAAATATTCCGCTGGGGCAACCTACCATGACTGCTAACTTTTTCGGAACACCCTCTGGGGATCATCCCCAAGTGTTCCCATCTGGAATTGCTCCCAACATCTTTATAGCTCCACCATCTTCTGCAACTACCCAACCATCGATGCCAAAACATGCTTTTGACCCTTCGGTCTTCACATTTCAAAATTCAGTTTTTTAGGCCGACCCTCCTCAATATGCCTACTCTCGGCCACCATGTGAAATCACACCGGGGAAGGACAAAACCCCTAAAGCCCCAAAGCAGGATGAAATGACAAAAAGAATGAGGAGTTTAGAGAAAATTCTGAAAAATATGCAAGGTCTAAGTGGGCAGAAGAGTGTTTCTTACAATGATTTGTGCATGTTCCCTCACGTTCACCTGCCTATGGAATTCAAGATGCCAAAGTTCGAAAAGTATGATGGGCATGGCGATCCCATTGCTCACCTGAAAAAGAATTGTAATCAATTGCACGGGGCTGGTGGAGAAGAAGAGTTATTAATGGCTTACTTTGGAGAAAGCTTGGTGGGCATAACATCGGAATGGTACATGGATCAGGAAATATCTCGATGGCATGTCTGGGATGACCTTGCCCGAGATTTTGTCCGATAATTTTAGTACAATATAGACATTGCGCCAAACAGGAACTCCTTGGCAAACCTAAAGAAAAAGCCCTCAGAGAGTTTCCGCGAATATGCAATGAAATAGCGTGAACAACCATCAAGAGTGAAGCCTCCAATGGATGAGGTTGAGATGGTTACTGTCTTCCTACAGGCTCAGGAGGCAGATTATTTTCAAAACATGATGTCTTCTATGGGTAAGACTTTTATAGAGGCAATAAAGATCAGAGAAATGGTAGAGAATGGGCTAAAAACGGATAGAATCTTGAGCCAGTCAGCCATAAGGGCAACTTCCCAAGCCATCCAAGGCGGGTCTAGAGGAATGGCTAAGGGCAAGAAAAAAAAAGAAGCAGTGATGGCGGCATCGGGCAGAAGAATGTACCGGGCTCCTAGATAAGTGTTCTTAGAAAGAGCCCCTCAGCACTATTACCCTCACACAGATATGACCTATGCTCCTCCACCATATGCGGTAATGAATGCTCAACCTTTCGGCCGCCCGCAACCACAAGCTAACCGAAACCCACCTCCATTCCAAAGAAACCAGCCACCTTACCAAAACCAATATAACCCCCGACCACCACAAAATAACTTCCGCCCTCGGGAACCACCTAGATGACAAACTTTTACACCAATAGGTGAACCCTACTCCACCTTGTTCCCTAAGCTTGTCCAGATGAATTTGCTGCAACCCATACCCCCGAATGGGCAAAATCCAGAATCACCATCATATAAGCGGGGTGTCAGGTGTGCATACCATTAAGGGGTAGAAGGCCATCATACTAATGACTGCTGGACATTGAAAAAGGCTATGGAAGATTTGATCGAACAAGGGAAAATAGTTTCAAATGTTACTAATAACCCTTTGCCCGCTCACAATAACGGGCCGGTAATCGATATGATTTGTGAAGACCGAGACTTTGACCATGCTCTGAAAGCCATAATTGCTATTGCCAATGCCGAAAAGAAACCCAAGATAGCTCTGAAGCATTGAAAAGAAGAAAAGAAGGATAAAGCTGTCAATATTGAGCCTGAAGAGAGAAGTGAGACAAAAGCAAAGCTGGTGCCTCCTAAACACGAGGTTCTTTATGTGCCGCGAGGTCGTCAACAGAAACCACTAGTTGTGATCACTCCGAGGAAGTGTGAAGTGAAGAAGGGCACACAGATGTATGTGCCGAAAGGGGCCTATATAGTGCGGGGGACAATTAAACCACCTCGGCTGAGTGAGCCAGTGGTTATTGGACGCGCACCACTGAAGCCCATGACTGACCCCTCTGCAGTGCCGTGGAACTACCAACAAACAGTGGTCACATACAAAGGCAAGGAAATTTTGGGAGAATTACCAGAAATAGTCCCTGTTGAAAAATATTCAAATATACAAGAGATAAAGAGCGCCACACGAAAGTGTTTTCCATCTAAGAAGCCGGTAAGCACTGAAGAAGCAGAGAAGTTCTTTCAGAAAATGAAAATGCCAGACTATGAAATAGTAGACCAATTGAAGAAGTGTCCTGAGCAAGTGTCATAGCTGTCACTAGTGACCAAATCTGCGGAACATCAGAGGATCCTCATGAAAACTCTGAACGGAGCATATGTGCTTGCCCAGACTTCGGTTTAACAACTTGAAAGGATAACAGAAAGATTCTTCATTATCAACCATCTCTCCTTCAGTAAAAGTGATTTACCTCCAGAAGGAGCTGCCCACAATAAAGCCTTGCACCTGACAGTCAAATGTGAAGGTTATTACGTTAAGCGGGTTATGGTAAATGGAGGCTCAGGGGTTGATATCTGCACACTCTCCACTTTGCAAGGAATGGAAATAGGGACGGGAAGGATTCGTTCAAATAATGTTTGCGTGAGAGCCTTCGATGGGGTTAAAAGAGATACCGTTGGTGAAATTGATTTGATACTGACCATAGGCCCGGTGGATTTTGACGTGACCTTCCAAGTGCTGGACATGGATACATCTTACAATCTTCTTCTAGGAAGGCCTTGGATCAATGCCGCTGGAGCTGTGCCCTCAAACCTCCACCAGATAGTTAAATTTAAGCATGAATATCAAGAGATCGTGGTCCACGAGGAAGGTGAGCAGTCCATATATCGTGACCCATCTATCCCATGCCTGGAAGCGAGGGAGGGAAGTGAGCATATTCTCTATCAAGCCTTCGAAATTGTGGTAGCTGATCAGTATGAGGAAGGACATCCATGCCCCCAGCCTTTTTTATCCAATGCTTTGATCATGGTAGCAAAGGAAATGATTAGACATGGTTTCAAACCAGGAAAAGGGTTGGGAAAAGCTTTGCAAGGAATAGATGAACCGGTAACACTACCTGCAGCAAAAACATATTTCGGGATAGGCTTCCACCCTTCCCCGGATGATGAGAAATGGGCCAATGAAAGAAAGAAAGATGGATGGATTTTGCCGCAACCATTGCCACATCTCTATGAGACCTTTGTCAAGACCAAGTACGACATAGAAGAAGATGATGAGGTGTTCACGGCTGATGAAATAGAAGATATCTGTGGAGCTATGAGGCAAATGCTTTATGAAACCAACATGGTCCAGCCAGGGGAAGGGACTAGCACCGCTGAGGTGCTCTACATGGGACCAGATGCCAAACTCCAAAATTGGAAGGATACGCCTTTCCCGATCTGGCGAGAGTCCCGGTAGACTAGCCTTGTCACCTTTGCTGTATCTCGGGTTTTTTTTCAGGGTGTAACTCGGATATTTCTTTTAATTTCTTGTCTTTTGAATTCATGAATGTAAACCCTGTTATCTTCCTAAAATTCCAAGAAATGAAATCAATATTTCATCATCCATTTTCTCTTTAGTCTCTCTGATTTTGTTATTTTTTCCTTTTATCTTTTCTTTTCAGTTATAATAATGCGGCTTTAAATAACATGACATGTTTACGAACTTCATGCCCTGACTCAAACACGCTGTCTAACTGTGAAATAATGAATCAAGAACCGGAATATGATAAAGAGGAGGATTTTAGTGAAATAAATCGAGAATTGGAACAATTTGAGAACAAACCTAAGCCAAATCTGAATGACACTGAACCGGTTAATTTGGGAATTGTCGAAGAAATAAGGGAAACCAAAATAAGTATTCACGCAGATGAGAAAACTCTAGATGCAATAATCCAACTCTTGGTTGAGTTTAAAGATGTATTTGCTTGGTCGTATGATGGTATGCCAGGACTGAGTGTTGATCTAGTGGTGCACAAACTTCCAATTTACCACGATTGTCCTCCAGTGCAACAAAAGCAAAGAAAGTTTAAAATCGATATCAGTGATAAGATCAAAGAAGAAATCACAAAACAGTTGAAAGCAGGGGTAATTCGGGTGGTCCGATATACTACATGGTTAGCCAATGTTGTTCCTGTGTCAAAGAAAGATGGGAAGACCCGGGTGTGTGTGGATTACAGAGATTTGAGTAGGGCGAGTCCCAAAGATAATTTTCCACTGCCCAACATTCACATCCTTGTTGATAACTGCGCCAAACATGAAATACAGTCCTTCGTAGTTTGTTACACAAGATATCATCAAGTGTTGATGGATGAAGAAGATGCTGAGAAGACAACTTTCACTACACCATGGGGCACTTACTGCTATCGGGTTATGCCATTTAGGTTGAAGAATGCTGGGGAAACTTATATGAGAGCCATGACCGCCATTTTCCATGACATGATGCACAAAGAGATAGAGGTGTATGTGGAAGACGTAATCATCAAGTCCCGAACTCAGAATGACCATGTTCGAGATTTGAGAAAGTTCTTCGAGCGGCTGCGCAAGTATGATTTGAAGCTAAATCCGGCAAAATGTGCCTTCAGAGTTCCATCAGGCAAGCTTTTGGGTTTCATAGTCAGTAGAAGAGGGATCGAGCTAGATCCAACAAAGATAAAAGCTATTCGAGATCTACCCCCTCTGAAAACTAAGGAGGACGTGATGAGTTTACTGGGCAGGTTAAACTATATTAGTCGGTTCATTGCTCAACTGAACACCACGTGTGAGCATATATTCAAACTGTTAAAGAAAGATGCAGCAATCAAATGGACATCCGAATGTCAAGAGGCCTTCGACAAGATCAAGGAATATCTGTCAAATCCTACGGTGTTGGTCCCACCTAAGCCAGGGCAACCTCTTTTCTTGTGTTTGACGGTATTGGAAAATTCATTTGTATTCATTCTGGGGCAACACGATATAACTGGCAAGAAAGAGCAGGCAATTTACTATCTGATAAGAAGTTCACTAGCTACGAGGCCAAGTATACTTTATTGGAAAGAACATACTGTGCTCTGATGTGGGTCGCTCAGAATTTGAGATACTATCTGCAAGCCCACACTACCTACCTCATAACCAGGTTGGATCCTTTGAAGTACATATTCCAGAAACTGATGCCCACTGGGAGACTGGCAAAATGGCAAATCCTGCTCACTGAATTCGATATAGTCTATGTTACTCGCACGGCAATGAAAGCCCAGGCATTAGCAGATCATTTAGCAGAAAACCCGATTGATGAGGAGTACCAACCATTGAGCACATACTTACCAGACAAAGAAGTTAATTCAGTAGAACCTATATTTGTACACATTCGTGCTCGGAAAATGTTCTTTGACGGAGCAGTAAACGCAAGAGGTGTAGACATTGGAGCAATCGTGATATCACCTAATGGTCAGCACTATCCAATTACAGCTAGACTCCGATTCTTCTTCACAAATAACACAGCTGAATATGAAGTCTGTATCATGAGCATGAATATGGCTATCGACCAGGAAGTGGAAGACTTATTGATCATGGGGGACTCCGATTTGATTATCCGGCAAGCACAAGGGGAGTGGGAGAGTCGAGACATTAAGCTCATCCTGTACCGGCAACACATGGAAGATCTCACTAAACACTTCAAGTCAATAGAGTTTAGGTACATTCCTCGATACCATAATGAACTAGCTGACGCACTCGCCACTTTAGCTTCAATGCTGCCTTACCCAGGCAACGCTCATATTGATCCCCTGGAAATTCAATTCAAAGAAAGGCATGGTTATTGTAATGTGGCTGAGGTGGAACCCAACATTCAGCCTTGGTATCATGATATCAAAATATTTCTGAAAACACAAGAGTACCCCGAGCAAGCCATTGGGGATCAGAATAGAACCATTAGACGACATGCAAGTGGTTTCTTTTTAAGCGGTGACACGTTGTATAAAAGGACTCCCGACCTCAACTTGCTAAGATGCGTTGATGCCGAAGAAGCCGGAAGAATTATGCATGAGGTGCACGCAGGGCTGTGCGGACCCCATATGAATGGATATGTTGTGGCAAAGAAATTCCTACGAGCATGATATTATTGGATAACCATGGAGAAGGATTGCTTCAGCTTTGTTTGAAGTGGGACAGCTTGTGCTCAGACGCATTCTCCCTCATCACCAAGAAGCAAACGGAAAGTTTGGTCCAAATTGGAAAGGACCATACATAATCCAAAAGATTTTACCAAAAGGAGCAGTGTATCTAGGAGACATTGAAGGAAATGATCCTGAAACAGCAGTCAATGCAGATGCAGTAAAAAGGTACTATGTCTAGACCTCCTGGGGTGATGGCTTTTGTGCAATTGAGATGATGAAGGCTTTTCTTTTAGCTACCCCAAACACTATCAATCCTTCGTAAACCCTTTGAGCCGGTTCCGTTTCTTTGATTACCCTCTTTGGAACCCGAATGTACAAAAAAAAAAGAAAAGAAAAACAAAACAAAAACAACAACAAAATCATATGCGTGAACTACGTTTGACTTGACTCCGAACGGATACGTAGGCAGCCTCTACCAGAGGTTCAGTCACACCAAAACAAAAATCCCAATTTCCCCCAAAAATTGAAAAAGGGGCAGATGATATAATGGTTCGCCCATGAATCCGCTGAAATGGTTCCAAAGTTGTAGTTCCACCTAAAATCCTTTATACCTCAAAAACATTGTCCAAGTCCTTCCGATCAATTGTCAAAGGCAGGGAAGTGGAAAATGTCATTGTTGGAATCTGATACAATTTCAATTGAGAGAAATAAAATGAGAGAATCTTGTCGGTGAAAACTTTCGGGCGCCATAAGGTGATAGTGAGTAGAGAAAATAAAAATGAGAGAGTCCGCTTAGTGAAAACTCGCAAAGAGCACTATCGGGCGACGGTAAGAAGAGAAATGAGAGAGGTCGATTGGCGAAAACCCGCAAAGGGCGTTGTCGGCCGAAAAGAAGACATCTCATCACTAAAAGAGTCCTGGCAAGGTTCCCTAGTTTTGAAATGCGGATCAATGGGTTCACGAGAAGCTGAAAAGTTTGTGTGGGTTGGGCGTCCAATCCAAGAAGCATGTCATGTTCATTTGAAGCCAGCATGCACACCTCAGATAAGTCCTTTTCCTCCGAAAGGGACGCTTCTCTTTAAACTTATTCGCTTGCCTTTTGTATATTTCTTCCTTTAATCCCTTTTGGTTTAACACTAATTCCGAAATTACTACAAAGAAAGGTGGCAAGATTGGTTCTATCAGGCTCCTGCTCAGAGTCAAAGAAAATGTCCAGCTTCAGCGAGTGCGTCAGGCCAATCTCGACTGACCATAGTGTTTGATGTTCTCAAAGCAAAGGCCTTTGAAAAGAAAGAAAGTCAAAGACAAAGGTCCCGAAGGCAGAATAAAGTGAAAAGGACATGGCCTACATGGGCGAGTCATAATGAAACCCCGAGAGTGGAACCCAGTCGATTTGAAAAGAGAGTCGCCTTCAAGGCCAACAAAAAGCAAAGTTTCTCAACGGAAAGGGGACCAAGATCAAGCAATTGGGATGATCAAGGCCACAAAACCAACAACCGTTTCAAACTAACAAATTGTTCTTTGTTGAAAATAGGTCTTATTCAGGGCAACCATTCAAGAAGCAGGTGCAACCCATAAAGAAATAAATGCGCAATCACCGAAACAGCTTTGCAGCAAGAAAGTGACAGAAAGGGAAGTTCCCCCCAAATTCTTCCATACGTTTTGCTAAATAAAAAGGGAAAATATATAAAAAGAAAAAAAAAAAGAAAGAAGAAAAGAAATGAAAATGAAAACCCTAAAAGAAAAACAAATCATAGTAGCACAGGCCTTTCTTTCAAATCCCGACCAAAAATCGAGGATCTCCCGGGCATAACCCTAGGAGCCTTTTCTTTCCAAACCCCGGCATAACCCGTGAATCTCCCTGGCATAACCCTAGGAGCTTTTTCTTTGATCCCGGCATAACCCGTGGACCTCCCCTGGCATAACCCAAGGAGCGTTTTCTTTCCCAATCCCGGCATAACCCGTGGACCTCCCTGGCATAACCCAAGGAGTCTTTTCTTTTCAAATCCCGGCATAACCAGTTGTCACGACCCGGATTTATCCCACCATCGAGCGTCGTGATGGCACTTACTAACGGAGCTAGGCCAGCCAAACATTATACACTCTCTATCAACATCACCAATAAAATAGATGGTCAATAATTAATAAATACGGAAGACTTTTAAGTTTAATAAGATAATATAAGAATGCGGAATTTCAAAAACACATCACTACCCCAAAACCTGGTGTCACTAGCTCACGGACTACTATAGAATACTACAACCAATCTGAATGAATAAAAATACATAAGTTTGTTTCGGAACAATGAAAACAAACTGCAATAAAGGAAAGGGACTTCGGCCTGCGAACACCAGCTAGGCTACCTCGAAGAGAACCCGGGCTGATGATAACTCCTGGAATAAATATCCTACTGCTGCTGTCCGAAATCTGCTCCTGGATCTGTGTACAAAAAATATGCACAGAGTGTAGTATCAGCACAACCGACCTCATGTGCTAGTAAGTGCCTGGCCTAACCCCGGCGAAAAAGTGACGAGGCTAGATAGGACTACCTAATCAACCTGTACAGTTCTATATACATATATACACCAAAACAACAGAAATACTGAAGCTAAACAAATAAGAGGGAGGGAACATGCTGTGGAGAGTACAATTGAATATACAATTTATCACGGTAATTAATAAATAGGGCACAACAATAATTATCACAGAATAAGAAATTCAATAGTTGCATGGCATCAACCTTCGTGCTTTTACTCTCATTCTCACCCAAACAATCATATAAAAATGCACGGCATCACCCTTCGTGCTTTTCCTCACATAACTCTCATTTCATGGCACGGAATGACCCTTCGTGCAAATATAATCAAATCAGAGCACGGAATGTACCTTCGTGCATAATTAGTCACAACATAGCACGGAATGACCCTTCGTGCAATTATAATCAGAAATAGCACGGAATGACCCTTCGTGCAAAAAAATCAGAAATAGCACGGAATGACCCTTCGTGCAATATCACTCTTCCTCACCCAAACAACAGTCACAACCAAACGGGCAAGAAGAATAAATAAATAACAAGTACTATCCCGGCAAGGGAGTAACAACAATAACAACTGGGTCCCGGCAAGGGAACAATAACAATAACTTTCACAACCAGGCAAGGGTAATACTCAGTAATTTTAACCATCCTGGCAAGGGATGTATCACAATTCCTTTCAATACTTTCAATTTTAACTCAATAGTATTTATAATTCGAGCCAACGCTTCACAATATTAATATTTCACAATTTAATTCTCAACTATGCATAGTCGTAGCAAATTATACTTTAACTCAAGTGAATTTACAAATTTATCTCAAAACATGTACAAATAAAAACTCACGGTCATGCTAGACTCCGATGTATAGACACTCGTCACCACGCCTATACACCGCACTCGATCATTTAGCAAATAGCAATTTATTATTCTCTAATCATATTCCCTCAAGCCAAAGTTAAATCAAACACTTACCTCGAAGGTTTACGGCCAACTCAATCCTCAAGCAAAGCCTTTCCTTTCGAATTTCGCTCCAATCCAATCGTATCTACACACAATTTATTTAATATCATCAATAATACTCAACAATCCAACCCAAATGCCTAAATAAATTCTTTCTAACATTCTGCCAAAAATTTGCAAAACCGACCCCGGGCCCGCTTGGTCAAAACCAAAGGTTCGAACCAAAATAAATTCACCCATACTCCCACGAGTTCAAATATATAATTTGTTCTTAAATCCGACTCCAAATTAGGGTTGAATTACCCAAAATTCTCAAAATCCTAACTTTGCTTAAAACCCTTAATTTCTACCTTAAACTTCATAATTTAGGGCTAGGATTTCAGAAATAAATGAAGAAAATTGAAAGAAATAAGTGGAACAATGCTTACCCAAGAAGTTTTGACTAATGAGAGCTTCAATGGACGCCTAAGTGCTTGGAGAAGATAGGGTTTCGGGTGTTTTTATGAAAATCCCGTCACTGGTTCTGTTTTTAACTTAAAAATTCGCTGGGAAAATTTTTTCATCGCGTTCATGACACACCTGTCGCGTTCGCGATGAAGGGAGACGGGTAAGCATCGCGTTCGCGTGAAAGAGGATGCGAACGCGAAGAGTAAAAGGCTGGGGGTCCAGGGATTAGTCTACGCGAACGCGTGGACCTACATGCGAACGCGGTGAAGGAGTTCAGTGTGCTACGCGAACGCGATGGGTTTTACGCGAACGCGAAGAAGGCTAGGGCCCTAGTCATCGTGAACGCATGACTAGGTCGCGTTCGCGTAGAGCAAATGACCTGTGCAAGAATTGCAGAAAACGTGCTATGATTTTTGGTGAAAAACTACCCTGAACCACCTCCGAATCACTCCCGAGCCCTCGGGGCTCCAAACCAAATATGAACACTGACTCAAAAACATCATACGAACTTGCTCGAGCGATCATATCGCCAAAATAACATCAAAATCAATGAATTGAGCCTTAAGTCCAAGAAATCTTTCAAAATTTCATAACTTCCAAATTTTCCAATTTAAGGCCGAAACACGTCAAACGACGTCCGTTTTCAACCAAACTTTACAGATAATGCTTAACACATGTTTAAGACTTGTACCGGGCATCAGAACCAAAATACGAGCCCGATACCTATATTTTCTAACTCATTTTCATTTTCATTTTTCCTTAATATTTTCATAAAACAATTTAACAGAAAAATTCTTTTACCGGGGTTCTGGACATCGGATTTCGACTCCGGTCACATGCCCGAGTCCCATATTTTTCTACGGACCTCCCGGGACCGTCGCATCACGGGCCCGAGTCTGTTTACTCAAAATGTTGACAAAAGTCAACTATATCAATATTAAT
Source organism: Nicotiana glauca (assembly GCA_026770625.1). Lineage (NCBI taxonomy): Eukaryota > Viridiplantae > Streptophyta > Magnoliopsida > Solanales > Solanaceae > Nicotiana > Nicotiana glauca. Next base: position 5,343 of record MU710509.1, on the reverse strand, counting down.
ATCATAATTTCTCAAATTTTTCACAGAATTCATATATATAACATAAAAAATTTTCGTCTTTGCGCCCGGACTGCGCATGCAAATCGAGGCAACCAAAAGTGAGGTTTCCAAGGCCTCGGAAGCGCAGAGAAAGGGAGAAATACGGTGATGACCCTTTGGGTCGTCACATCCTCCACCTCTAAAACAACTGTTCGTCCTCAAACGGACAAAAGAAAGAAGTACCTGAGTCAGGAAATTGGTGAGGGTAATGGGTCCGCATATCAGACTCGGACTCCCAGGTCGAGGCCTCAGGAGGCTGATATCTCGACTGAACACGTCCTGAAGGAAAACTCTTCGACCTCAACCGTCGAACCTGCCAGTCCAGAATAGCCACCGGCTCCTCCTCATATAACAGATCCTTGTCCAACTGGACCGTGCTAAAATCTAACACGTGGGTAGGATCGCTGTGATACCTCCGAAGCATAGACATGTGAAACACCGGATGCACGACTGACAAGCTAGGTGGCAAGGCAAGTCTGTATGCCACCTCTCCCACTCGATCAAGTATCTCAAATGGACCAATGTACCTAGGGTTGAGCTTGCCCTTCTTCCCAAATCTCATAACGCCCTTCATAGGCGATACACGGAGCAACACTCGCTCTCCAACCATGAAATCCACGTCTCGAACCTTGCGATCCACATAAATCTTTTGCCGCAACTGTGCCGAACGAAGTCTATCCTGAATGATCTTGACCTTATCCAAGGCCTCCTGGACTAAATCTGTACCCAACAACCGAGCCTCTCCCGGCTCAAACCATCCGACTGGGGACCGACATCGCCTACCATACAACGCCTCATAAGGGGCTATCTGAATGCTGGATTGGTAGCTGTTGTTGTAGGCGAACTCTGCTAACGGTAGAAACTGGTCCCAAGAGCCTCCAAAATCAATAACACAGGCTCAGAGCATATCCTCCAATATCTGAATAGTCCTCTCAAACTGACCATCTGTCTGAGGATGGAATGTTGTACTCAACTAAACCTAGGTGCCTAACTCCTGCTGGACTGCTCTCCAAAAGTGTGAGGTAAACTGCGTACCCCGATCCAAAATGATAGATGTCGGCACACCATGAAGGCGAACAATCTCTCGGCTGTAGATCTCAGCTAATCTCTCTGATGAATAGGTGGTGGCTACAGGAATGAAATGTGCTGACTTGGTCAGCCTATCAACAATGACCCAGATGGCATCAAACTTCTTCCGGGTCACCGGAAGTCCTGTAACGAAGTCCATGGTAATCCGCTCCCATTTCCACTCGGGAAGCTCAATCTTCTGAAACACACCACCAGGCCTCTGATGCTCATATTTGACCTGCTGGCAATTCAAACACTTAGCCACATATGCAACAATGTCCTTCCTCATCCTACGCCACCAGAAATGCTATCGCAAGTCTTGATACATCTTCGCGGCGCCCGGGTGAATAGAATACCGAGAACTATGGGCCTCCGCTACGATCAACTCTTGAATACCATCAACATTTGGCACACTTACTCGCCCATGCAACCTCAGAACTCCATCCGCATCTAAAGTTACCTTTGTGGCACCTCCATGCTACACAGTGTCTATCAGGACACACAAATAATGATCATCAAACTGTCGATCACGGATACACTCTGATAATAAAGAACGAGCGGCCGTGCAGCATAACACCCTGCTAGGATCAGAAATGTCCAACGTCACAAGTCGATTGGCCAAAGCCTGAACATCTAAAGCCAGCGGTCTCTGACTGACCGGGATATAAGCGAGGCTACCCATGCTGACAGACTTTCTACTCAATTCATCGGCCACCACGTTGCCCTTACGTGGGTGATATAAGATAGTAACATCATAGTCTTTCAACAACTCTAGCCATCTCCTCTGCCGCACATTCAACTCCTTCTGCTTGAACAAGTACTGAAGGCTCTTGTGATCTGTGTATACCTCACACGCCACACCATATAGGTAATGCCTCAAAATTCTTAAAGCATGAACAACCGCTGCCAACTCTAGGTCATGAACCGGATAATTTTTCTCATGGATTTTCAACTGTCTCGAGGCATAAGCAATAACTTTGCCATCCTGCATCAATACTGCTCCAAGCCCAGTATGGGAAGCATCACAATAGACTGTGTAAGTCCCTGAACCTGTGGGCAAAACCAAAACCGGTGCCGTAATCAGAGCTGTCTTGAGCTTCTGAAAGCTTGCCTCACACTCATCTTACCACCTGAACTGGGCACCCTACTGACTCAACCTAGTCATCGGGGCTGCAATAGAAGAAAACCCCTTTACGAACCGACGGTAGTAACCTGCTAACCCCAAGAAACTCCGAATCTCGGTCACGGAAGCTGGTCGAGGCCAATTCTTGACTACCTCAATCTTCTTTGGGTCCACCTGAATACCCTCTACGGATACAATATGACCCAGAAATGCAACCAAACTCAACCAGAACTCGCAATTTGAGAATTTGGCATATAACTGGTTATCCATCAGAGTCTGAAGAACCACTCTGAGGTGCTGCTCGTGCTCCTCCTGACTGCGCGAGTACACAAGAATATCATCAATGAAAACTATTACGAACAAGAACAAATAAGGTCAGAACACTTGGTTCATCAACTCCATAAAAGCTGCTGGGGCATTGGTCAGCCCAAACGACATGGCCAAAAACTCATAATGCCCGTACCGAGTGCAAAACGCTGTCTTAGGGGCATCAGACGCCCTAATCCTCAGCTGGTGATAACCCGATCTCAAATCTATTTTTGAAAATACCTTCGCACCCTACAACTAATCGAACAAATCATCAATCCACGGTAGTGGGTACTTGTTCTTTATTGTCACCTTGTTCAGCTGCCGGTAATCAATGCACATCCTCATCGATCCATCCTTTTTCTTCACAAATAGAACTGGCGCACCCCAGGGAGAAACACTAGGCCTGTGAAGCCTTTCTCAAGAAATTCCTGCAACTGGTCCTTTAGCTCCTTCAGCTCTGGCGGAGCCATACGATACGGCGGGATAGAAATGGGCTGCGTGCCTGGAGCCAGATCAATACAAAAATCAATATCCCTGTCGGGCGGCATACCCGGCAGGTCTGAAGGAAAAACCTCTGGGAACTCCCGAACAATAGGAACTGAATCAATAGAAGGAACCTCCGTACTAGAATCACGAACATATGCCAAATAAGCTAAGCACCCCTTCTCCACCATGCGTCGATCCTTAACATAAGAAATAACACTGCGGGTGGCATGTCCTAGGGTCCTTCTCCACTCCAATCGGGGCCACTCCGGTAAAGCCAAGGTCACGGTCTTAGCATGACAATCCAAGATTGCATGATACGGGGACAACCAGTCCATCCCCAATATGATATCAAAATCAACCATGTCTAGAAGCAATAGATCAACACGGGTCTCAAGACCCTCAAATACTACTACGCAAGAACGGTGAACCCTATCGACCATAATAGAATCACCCACTGGCGTGGAAAAATATACAGAAACACCCAAGGCATCACTAGGCATAGCCAAGTGGGGAGCAAAATAAGACGACACATATGAATACGTGGACCCAGAGTCAAATAGCACCGAAGCATCCCTGTCACAGACCAGAATAGTACCTGTAATAACGGCATCGGATGACTCAGCCTCTGGCCTGGCTAGCAAAGCATAAAATCGGGGTTGGGCCCCACCTTCCTGAACTGCATCTCTAGGACGATCAACCACTGGCTTTCCTCCGCCTCTGCCGGTCCGAGCTCCACCTCTACGGTCCGTACCTCCACCTCTATGATCCCTACCTTCGCCTCTGGCTGGTTGGGCGGGCTGTGGATCACCTACTGCCTGTATCATGGGGCGAGGAACCTGCTGCTGTGAGTTGCCTGATGCTCGAGGGCAAAACCTGACAATGTGATCGGGGTCACCACAACCATAACAAGATCTCGGCTGCTGCGACTGCCGACCCTGTCGACCAGAATGTCCTCCTCTGAAGCTCTGAAGTGGGGATGCACTGATAGGCTGCTGATCTAAGTAATGCTGCTGAAAACCACCACTGCCTGAAGTACCATGAGAAACCTGAAGCGCAGACTGAAAGGGCCTCGGTGCCTGATCCCTACCATAGGAATCCCTACCTCCAGATGAGGTACCACTGAATCTACCAGAATGACGAGGCCTCTTGTCCGACGCATGACCACCTCCCCGAGTAAGGGCCATCTCAACTCTACGGG
>MU710507.1:42030-58728 GCA_026770625.1 Nicotiana glauca | reverse complement strand
TGATGTATTTTATTATTTATTTTATTTTATTATTATTATTATATTTTTTATTTATTTTTTCCAATTTTCCTGGTATTTGTTCCACCATTTTTTTGATATTTTCCTAATTAATCCCCTTTTTATCTTCATTCATCCAATTAACCAACACTGGTATTTTACACGAGTCACAAATATTGTAACAAAAAGTTATTTATTTTGATTTTGGAATTCTTTTACTCGGGGTAAAAATCACGTGCTCACATACGTAACTCTGATCGTTGCAAATTACTCGTTTGTCGTAGTCGAGCTGGGTCGACTTATTAATGACGATGGCCTTAGCGATTTATACGTTGGAGATGGCCGTAGCCATGTACGTAACTTCGACTGTCGTCGAATTACTCATTTGTCGTAGTCGAGCTGGGTCGACTTATTGACGATGATGGCCTTAGCCATTTATACATTGGAGATGGCCGTAGCCATGTACGTAACCTCGACTGTCGTTGAATTACTCGTTTGTCGTAGTCGAGCTGGGTCGATTTATTGACGATGATGGCCTTAGCCATTTATGCGTTGGAGATGGCTGTAGCCGTTCATACATTGGAGATGGCCTTAGTCGTTCATACATTGGAGATGGCCTTAGCCGTTCATACATTGGAGATGGCCTTAGCCGTTCATACATTGGAGATGGCCTTAGCCGTTCATACATTGGATATGGCCTTAGACGTTCATACATTGGAGATCATGCTAGTCCATTCCCTCTGTCATGTCAGCCAGGGGAGCGCATGGAGTGGCTGGTATGATAAACTTGTTCCACAAATATCTCCAGGTGTCCCCTCTGCCGCCTCGTTAAAAACCTCCCTAAGAAAACCCAATTGGGACAAAACTCGGGTAAGGGAAAAAGAGTGTGACTCGGGAGACACATTTTAGAAATGGAAATACTTGAGGTGGGCGACGTTCCAATTATTGTGGAGAGTTCTTCCTTCCATTGTTTCTAATTGGAATGCTCCTTTACCTGCTGCTGCTGTGATTTTATAGGGTCCGTCCCAGTTGGTGCCCAGTTTTCCTTCGCTTGGGTCTTTTGATGCCAATGTTTTGGCTTTGAGGACGTAGTCTCCCACTTTGAGTGGTCTTACTTTGGCTCTTTTGTTGTAGTATCTTTCGACTTGTTGTTTCTGAGCCACCATTCTTATGTGGGCCATTTCTCTCCTTTCCTCGGCCTCGTCGAGGTCTTGACGCCTATTTATGTCGTTCTTTGTTCCGCTGGTATGTGAATACCTCAAGCTTGGTTTGCCGACTTTGACTGTTATGACTGTGTCGATTTCGTAGACCAGTGAATATGGCGTGTCCCTTGTGCAGGATTTTGGTGTGGTCCGGTGCGCCCATAATACTTCCGGTAGTAGCTTCGGCCATAGCCCTTTGGCTTCCTCGAGTTTCTTTTTCAGTATGCTCAGTATTATTTTGTTGGAAGACTTTGCTTGGCCGTTGGCGGCGGGGTGGTATGGCGTGGAGAGTATTCGCGTAATGCGCCATTTGTCGAAGAATTCTGTCGTCTTCTGACCGACGAACTGTCGTCCGTTGTCGCAGTTGATTTCTTTGGGGATGCCAAAATGGCAGATGATATTCTTCCATATGAAGGAAATGACTACATGTTCGCGTATCTAGGCGTACGCACCTGCTTCCACCCACTTGGAGAAGTAGTCAGTTAAAACTAATAAAAATCGTACCTTTCCTCGTCCTGCTAGCAGGGGACTGACTATATCCATTCCCCATTTGATGAAAGGCCATGGGGAAGTGACTGAGTGGAGGGGCTCTCCTGGTTGGTGTATCGCGGGGGCATACTTTTGACATTGTTCGCATCGGCAAACGTATTCCGCTGCCTCTTTCTTCATGGTGGGCCAATAATAATCGCTCGTATTATGCAGCGTACGAGGGCGCAGTTGCCTATATGGGCGCCGCTCTAACCCTCGTGTACCTCTTCGAGTACTGGCCTCATTTGGTGCGGCCCTAGGAACTTGGCTAGGGGTCTGCCAAACGTCCTTTTGTAGAGCTCGTGGTTTATCAGGCAATACCTGGCGGCCTGTACGCGGAGCTTTTTTGCTTCTTTTTTGTCGAGTGGGAGTGTACCATCCTGCAGATAGGATACAAATTGGTTGCTCCAGTCCGAAGTCAAATTTAAAGAAAGTACCTCAGTGTGATCAATGGCTGAATGGAAGAGGGTGACCACGCTTTCTCTGTCGAAGTTTTTAGTGGTTGCGGCCAACTTTGCCATGTCGTCTGCTTCGACATTCCGTGCCCTCGAAATTTGTTCGAAGCGGCACTCGTCGAACTCAGTCATTAATCTGTGGATCTCTGACTCATATTTTTGCAATCTCTTCTCCTTGATTTGGTAAGTCTCAGTGACCTGGTTCACTACGAGTTGGGAGTCGCAATGGAGAATGAGTCGTCGAGCCCCGTATTTGATGGCTAGTTTCATACCTGCAATAACGGCCTCGTACTCGGCCTCGTTGTTAGTTATTTGGGGGCACCGCATGGATTGGCGAATTATTTCGCCCGTGGAGACCTCAAGAACGAGTCCCAGTCCTGATCCCGAGGCATTAGCAGCACCGTCAGTGTACATAGTCCATAAGTCGGTGTTGAAGGGGGTACGACGTGCCTCCAGTTCATCCTCTGGCAGTACTTCTGCACTGAAATCGACTATAAAGTTGGCAAGTACTTGCAACTTAATGTCGATTCTCGGGTGATATGAGATGTCGTGCTCGTTGAGCTCTATAGCCCATCTGGCGAGCCTGCCTGATAATTCAGGCTTATGTAGGATGCTTCTCAAGGGGAAGGTCGTTACTACTTTTATGGGGTGGCATTGAAAATAGGGTCGGAGCTTTCGTGAAGCTACGACCAATGCCAGGGCTAATTTTTCAAGGTGTGGATACAGTGTTTCGGCATCCACTAAGGTTTTGCTAATATAGTAAATTGGAGATTGCGTACCTTCATTTTCGCGGACCAAGACTACGCTGACAGCGACCTCAGAGACGGCCAGATATACCAGCAGGGGCTAGCCCGAGCTCGCTTTGGCCAGTAGTGGTGGCGAAGATAGGTATGCTTTCAATTTTCTCAAGGCTTCGACGCATTCCTCGTTCCATTGTAATCCGCTGTCTTTTCTCAACATAATTGAAAAAAATTTGGCACCTGTCGGAGGACCGCGAGATGAATTTGGATAGGGCGGCTATTCGCCCAGTCAACTTTTGTACCTGTTTTTTGTTGTTCAGAGTCTCAGGTATTGCATCTATCGCCTTGATCTGATCTGGGTTGACCTCGATGCCTCGTTGGGACACAATAAATCCTAAGAATTTTCCCGAGGCTATGCCAAAGGCACATTTCTCGGGGTTCAGCTTCATCACCTACTTTCTTAGTATTTCGAAGGCTTCTTTCAGGTGGTCGATGTAGTCTTCTTTCTTTGCCGACTTCACCAGCATATCATCGATATAGACCTCCATGGTCTTACCGAGCTGTTGTTTGAACATTCCGGTGACTAGTCTCTGGTACGTGGCCCCCACATTTTTTAGCCCAAAAGGCATTACCTTGTAGCAGTATGTCCCTTGGTGGGTGATGAAAGTTGTTTTCTCCTAGTCCTCCTCGGCCATTATGATTTGATTGTAGCCGGAGTAGGCATCTAAGAAGCTCAGTAGCTCATGTCCTGTGGTGGCGTCGATCAATTGGTCAATATGGGGTAGTGGGAATGAATCGTTCAGACATGCCTTGTTCAGATCAGTGAAATCCACACACATTCTCCACTTCCCGTTTTTCTTTTTGACCATGACGACATTAGCGACCCATTGGGGGTACTTCGATTCTTTGATGGAACTGTTGGCCAATAATTTGTGTACCTCCTAGTTGACCGCTTCATTGATGGCGGCGTTGAATTTCTGTCTCATTTGTCGCACGGGCAGGTGTAATGGATCAACGTTCAGCTTGTGGGTGGCAATGTCTCTCGGGACTCCCGGCATATCTGAATGGGAAAAAGCAAACAAATCAGCATGGTTAGTTAGGAATTCACGATACTTACTCGGGTTTGCGAGGTCGTGCCCGATGTAGGCTTTCTTTGTGAAGTCGGCGTCGTCTAACTAGATCGGTTAGAGATCTTCGACTGTTGCTTTACAGGCTTTCACGACATCGGGGTCTTTGATGGCGTCCGTTGTCGGGTTGACTTTAGTCCTCGACACGGCTGATTGCTATGCTTCTGCACTCGCCCCTTGTAGTTGTTTGGTGTGGGTGCAATCTTGAGCTATTTTGTAGCATTCCTGTGCGGTGTGTGGCTTGTCTCAAATGCTGAATACCCCCCATGGGGTGGGGAATTTGATCACTTGGTAAAAACTTGAAGGGACCGCTTGCATGGCATGTATCCATGGGCGTCCTATGATGACATTTTAGGCCGTTTCCTGGTTCATTACGTGGAAAGTTGTTTCCAGCGTAACCCCTCCTGCCAAAACGGGCAGTAATATTTCTCTGGATGTCCGTTCCACTGCATTGTTAAAACCAGTTAGTGTTATGCAACGCGGTATTACCTTACCCTCGAGTCCTATTTGTACAGGACCCTCAGGTGGATAATACAGGCGCCACTTTCGTCGTCAATCATGATTCTTTTAACATCCATATTGGCGATACGAAAAATGATAACTAAAGCATCGTAATGAGGGAAAGGCAAACCGTCGGCATCGAACTTATCGAAGGTGATACTATCTTTGAAGTTGTCATACCGTTCATGGGTGATGGTCCGTTTTAATTTGTGCATGGTGGCGAACTTGACGTGGTTGATTGCTGAGTCATCGTTGCCTCCGATGATCATGTTTATCGTGCGTGCTGGGGAGGGCGGCTTTGGCGGCCCGTGGGGTTGTTCCCCTCCGCGCGCAAAGTTTATTTTTCCTTTGTCACTGAGCAGTTCCCTCAGGTATCCCTGGTTCAGCATCCTGACCACCTCTTGCCGTAGGCCTATGCAGTCTTCGATTTTGTGCCCCCGTTCCTGAGGGAACTCGCATAGGACGTTTGATTTCCTTGTAGCAGGGTCTGATTTCATCTTTTGTGGCCACTACACCTTGGTACCCAGCTTCTACAGTGCGTACACTATTTCTGAAGGAGAGACGCAAAAGTTATGGGCATATAATAAAGGAGATATACCTCTTTCGTTTCGGAGTGGGGTGACGTATCGCTGTAGAGCATCTGTATGCCTTGGTGGTGGATGAGAGGATCTGGTGTATGGCTGGTGCTGGTCTCTGTTGGAGCGTGGGAGTTGTTCTCTCCGTCCTTCATTGCGTCGATCTCTCCTCGTCTCTGAGTGTATCGCTGTTAACCGTTGTGTCGGCCCATTAAGGTCTTCCTCGTCCGCTCGTACCTCAGCACAATAGGCGTTGTGGATTTCTTCCCATGTGGTAGGGGGATATTTCATGAGACGGCTTAGTAGTTTCTTGGTCGCCTTCGAACCATCCTGGTTTAGCCCGTTCTGGAAAGCGGCGACTGCCATACCTTCCAATACATTTGGAAAGCTCATCCTCACCCTGTTGAACCTGGCCAGGAAGTCCCTGAGTCCTTCCCCTGCGATCTGCCTTGCGGTGAAGATGGCGTTGACCCTTGCTTCCGCTTTCTTTGCTCCTGCATGGGCGGTGACGAACTTATCTGCCATTTCCTCGAACGTTGATATTGCCTTAGCTGGTAGCTGGGAGTACCACGTTAGGGCCCCTCCCGTCAGCGTCTCACCGAACTTCTTCAGTAGCACCGATGGTACCTGCTCTTTCGATAGGTCATTACCTTTCACGGAAGTGACGTAGTGGATCAAGTGATCTTCGGGATTTGTGGTTACGTCGTATACCCTTAAGTAGGGTGGAATCTTGAAGGTTTTTGGGATAGAGTGAGGAGCAGCTTCCTCGGTATATGGTTGTTCGACGAATCTTCCCACGTCGCGTTTTGGCAGCAACTTAGGATCACCAGGGATCTTGTCTACCCTCTCCTAATGCTCTTTCGTTTGGTCACGAAGGGCCCTGTTTTCATTCTACGTTTCTTCCATCTTCTTTAGGATGGCTGTTAGCGTACCGTCGTTGGCCTGTGTTTCGATGGGTCTGTTATTTGCTCGTACAGCCTCAGGTTCACCCATGGCAGCAGTGATGCTTACCGTTGTCATACACCTAACGTTACTTTGTGGTGATTTCTCAACTAAGCCACTTAGAGTGCTTGTTAGCCATTCTTCTAGTAGCTTCTTAACCACCGAGGGCGCTTCCTTAGCCGCAGATGTGGAGGCTCATTTTTCATGCAAGATCGTAAGATCTTCAGATAGAGAAGGTGAGATCTCTGTACCTGGTGTGGTGCTAGGGGTTGCATTCAAGATACCCTCGTCGCTGGCCTCGTTGAGAGGACCGAGGAGATTAGTTGTAACACCCACTATTGCTTTCGATCGTGTGTTATTTTCGGCCATCTTCTTGTGTGGTGTAGAGAACGGTTGTTGGTTGTTCTCTAGGTAGATACTATGATTTTGATTCTCGAAATCCTCACAGACGGCGCCAAATTGTTTGGCTCAAAAGTTATTAATATACTTTATAAGCTTAAAAACAATCGAAAAATAAATAGGGGTAAATCGTAATCAAATATAATATAACCTAGAGACAAAAAGATGAAAATATTGTAGTAGATCTGGTAATAAGAACTTGAGAATGAATGTTCGTTAGATATAGAGATAGAGAGAAATAGGAGAAAATGAGAGAATTGTATTCCTTGATAATAACACTGATGTCCCTTTACAATGGGAAGGTCTCCTTTATATAGCAGGAGGCCTTCCTCGAAATAATCATAAAAGTACAAATAGTCGACGTCACCCTAGCGAGGACGCTGAGTTTTAGCTGGCATCGCCTTTGTCCTCACGCCCAAGTCGTACCCCTTACTTCAGTAGGTGGATGCTCACTGGGCGTATCCTTCGGCGTCGAGATATTGAGGGCCAAATTTGACCCCATAAATGTTAGTTTTCATTAAGAATACTTGTAGACCTCATCTGATATATCTGTCAGTGAAAACCAAGAAAAACAAGAGCGACATTAGGGCCATGAGAAGCATCATGTTCTTGAACAATCATAATGGCTTTCGATTAATTGGATTTGGTCATATCCCAAACCAAACAAATTTCCAATTGAAGCAAAATGGAATAACCTACAGAGTTCCCTTTGCTCAAAATGCAATTATTGTTTAAAAAGTGTGTACTCGCATAACCAAGCTCCAAACAACCTCAATATTTTATGTTTTGCGCACTGATATGCAATTTATTATTATCATATCAGACCTGAAATAATAATCCCAAAAATAGAGTGAAAACTTGCTAGCTATAACCAATTCACTGTCACTCTAAGCACTAATACCGTAAACATTCTTTATACTGTAAATTAGTCCATATAGTATATACTATAACTTTTTTTAAGAAACAAGAAAATGGTAAAAGAGAAGAGACAAGCGCTCTCTCTTACATACACATTTATATATGTAAACATGTGCAGTTGTTTGTAAATGCAGTCTTGAAATGTATGGGTGAGATGATTAAAAATGCGTGGCGCTTACGAGCTAATTTAAGCAATGAAAAGATTTTATTATACATGGGCCTTTTCTATTTTATCTAATATATATATATATATATATATATGTGCAGGATATTTTTGAACAACCAAAAATTGCTTCATATGGTGAAAAGGTCAAGACTAGTAATTACGCCATTGTGCCAAAAGTATTGGTCGGCAAATAAATGCTAAACTAATTAGTAAGAAAATCTCAGTTGAACTTAATAATTTCTAGATCAAATGGAACGAGATTCTAATATAATGAGAACAATTCAGTAGCGTTTAATGATATGATCAATGCGTTATGATTGACTAACATCCTAAAAATGCAATGAATGCAAGAAATGACAATGATTATGGTATAAAGGAATTGTTACCCAATGATTGCGTGATTTAGTGCCTCCTAGCTCTTTCTGATGATGTGAAAAGATATGAAAAGATATGCGGCCGATATGGATGTGAAATTTTTGGATTTCTGGATGAAAGTTAAACAACATGTGCTTGAGTAAAATGAATATGACAATTCTTTTGTATATTCCTCTGTCTTTTTACAGTGTGTTCCCCTTTCTTTGAGATGACAGACCCCCTTTCGTTCGTTATCTCCCCCTATTTATAAGGTAGAATTTCCTAAAAATCCTAAAAAGTACAACATAAGAAAGACATATTCTTCATGTCTCTTCCTAAGCTTAAACTACTGTTGCTATCTTATTTCAGCTGTCCGTTTATCCTTTATCACAACGACCGTTAGTCGTTGTTTTGTGATGACCCCGTCCCATATCTTGCTTCTCCATTGCCGTGATGGCCAAATTTGAATATAGACACTTTGATACGAAGAATTCTTGATTTGTCGTAGTGCATGTTTTTCTTTGTTTATTTGTTTGGTTGCTTTGTTTTTTTGTCAAAGTCTTGAATCTTAGGTTGAGGATTGATTAATTATATTGGTAGCATTGATAGCTTGGAAGACCCAAAATGGATGTGAAAGGAGATAGGTGTGCTTACATCAGAAGTGATGGAACACTTACACAAACAGCCACACCAGCAAATCCAAGAAAAAAGAAAAGAAAATTACAACATGGTCCTTAGCTTGGTGACACAAAGAAAACTACCAAATACCCAATCATAGCACACAAAAGCTAGAAAGTTTACTTATTACTAACACACACAAAAAGAAGAATGTTATGATGTCTAAATCCAAACTAAACAAATAAAAAGCGAAAAAGTTTCACATTTTCCCCACCCCACAGGCTACGTTTAGCTAAGGAAGCTAAATAATAAGTGTGAGTTTAATTAGATCTAATTAATTAATTAACTAATGTGGCAAACTAATGTTATCATCATCAAGATCATCTAGTGAAAGGAATACTTCATCCAAGCATGAAAGCTCCTCGCTATCATTGTCGTCATTGTCAGAGTTGCTTTCATGTACACGACAAATTACCCATTTACTATACTCCTGAAGAAAATCAACAAACACAAAAATAAGACCACTGCCATACTATACCAATAATAAGTATTTTAACTTTTATTTTCTGATTTTTTAATAATATTAATATAATCTAATCTGTTATAGCAAATTATCCACTTTAAGGTTGCTAGTTCTACCTATTTATGAAAAGTTATCTATAGTTATTCTTCAATTTTAAAGGTCTTTTTAACCTTTTCCAATAAGTGCCATCTTAATAAAAATCAAGAAGACATTATTATTAATTAACATACATTTGTGGACTGAGTTGTTGATGTTCTAGAGGATGATCTATTTGCTGAAGCTGAAGAATGAGAAAGCCTGTATTCCTGCATTAGCCAATTGGTTTTATGGCCTTGTGGTGGCTCATCACCCATATAAAATGCATAATATTTCTTCGTCCCAATAACTTTGTGGTTGGAACTTGACAATATTGATTCATCAACTCCTACAGGTTGCCAGTATCCATTCCCTGTGATTCTGATCTCATTTGTTGCCCTACTATAGAAATACCATTTGTTTCCTTCTGCCATTGCTTTTCCTGCCAACACCATATATATCATGCATCAAAATTAAAACAAAATAATACAAGAGTTTTAACTTGTATAAGGTAAATTATTTGCTAACAGGTTACGTTGAAAAATACACTAATAGACGTGTGTGTATATATATATATACACAAGTAGTACATATATATCCAACAAAAAACAAGTGTAGGAAGTATGTACCATCCAAATCCCAAGGATCATAGGGATAAAGATGAAGATCAGGAATGACATCAGGATGGCAAGGTAAGAGAGAAGCTTTGCGTTGGAGAAAATGAACAACCAGCTCCTCATCTGTTGGGCTGAACCTAAAACCAGGTGGTAGATTTACATTATTATCCCCCATTAATTCAACTACAATATATGCAACTCAATTAGTATGACGTTTGCGCTCGTCTTGAACTTGGCCGTGCCCTTTGGATTAGTCAGGCTCATGGGACGTTGACGTCAAGAGGAAGTATTTTTAGGAAATTAGAAGAGTGAAATATTGATGTATATATACCTCTGCAAATATGTATGATGCAGGAAGAATACAAGAATAGTACAGAAGGATATATATATATATTGGAATGTATGTCTAATTAATAATGTTAGAATTAACAGGGGACAAAGGAATGATTTTATAGTGAGAGAAAGAAGAGACTGTTGACGTGAGAAAGAAGGTAAAGTTCAGGGTCATCAACACCACCACCACCATACTGACCTCATTTCTCAAATTTCACGCACTCTCTCCATTATATTTTCTGCTAGCTTCAATGCAGGGTTTGCTTCGCTTTTGGTTACTTAAATGGTTATCGTTGGCTGGTGGCTATCTAAAGGTGAGGGGTGATATACCTTTTATATTAGGAGCAAGAGTGTTAGGATCGAAATAATCAGGTGTCATGCAGAATCTAATAAAGAAAATTTTGAACAACGATAAATCAGACAATAAAAGAGAAATATAAGAAAAAAGACACAAATATTTAACGTGGTTCGGTCAATTGACCTATGTCCACAACGGAGATGAGCAATCCACTATATAAAAGAAAGTACAAAATATCGAGAGAACAACTTCACCAAGAGGTCCTCAATTTATAGAAGTCCCCCTAAATACGACTCTGAAACCCCATATGGTTACATTAATTGTGGATGCTGATGAATAAGAAGAAGTCCTCAATTTATAGAAGTCCAAATATTTTCCTACAAGAAAAAGGACTAGCGAAAAACGGAAGAATTATATTTTTCTTCTAGGAAAAGAAAAATTCAATTATAGTAAACATGTTGCTCTATCCTACAACAGAAAGGAAAACTAAATATGGCTAGAAAATTGTGGCAAACACCTAACAATGTGACGACCCAAAGGGTCATCACCGGATTTTTCTCTTTTTCCGCGCTTTCGAGGCCTTGAAAACCTCACTTTTAGTTGCCTCAATTTGCGTGCACAGACCGGGCTCGTAGCCGGAAATCTTTTATGTTGAAATATGTGAAATCTGTGAAAAATTTAAAGAATTTTGATATTAATATGATTAAAGTTGACTTCGGTCAATATTTTTGGTAAACGGACCCAGACCCGTGATTTAGCGGTCCCGGAGGGTCCGTAGAAAAATATGGGACTCGGACATGTGCCCGGAGTCAAAATCCGAGGTCTAGAACCCGAGTAAAAGAATTTTTCTGTTAAATTATTTTTCTGAAATTATTAGGGAAAATGGAAATGAATATTGATTAAAAGACTATGGTATCGGACTTGTATTTTTGTTTCGACGCCCGGTACAGGTCTTAAATATGTGTTAAGCGCTTCCTGTGAAGTTTGGTCGAAATCGGACGTCGTTTGACGTGTTTCGGACCTAATTATCTAAAGTTAGAAGTTTAAGAAGTTTGAAATGAAAATAATGATTTAGAGGCTTGATTCTTTGATTTTGATGTTGTTTTGGCGATTTGATCGCTCGAGTAAGTTCGTAGGATGTTGTTGAGTTAGTGTGTGTGATTGGTTAGGAGCCCCAAGGGCTCGGGAGTGAATTGGAGGTGGTTCGGGGTGTTTTTACACTTTGAAAGGTAGCAGATTTTTCTGCAATTTTTGCCCAGGGAATTCCTTCTTCGCGTTCGCGGCCTTAGGCTCGCGTTCACGTACCTTCCCCTTATTCCTTCTCTGCGTTCGCGATTGAATCCTCGCGTTCGCGAAGCTTCAGGCCGCTCTTCATCGCGTTCGCGTGAAGCCAAATGCGTTCGCGTAGGCCAATTTTTCGGGCACCCAATATTTCTCTTCGCGTTTGCATCCCTCGTCTACGAACGCGATGCTTGCCAACTTCTGTTCATCGCGAACGCGACCCTACTGTCGCGAACGCGTAGGGTAATTTCACCCAGCGATTTTTAAGTCATAAAAACAGAACCATTGCGGGATTATTCCCATTTTTTATAAACCTTGTCTTCTCCACAATACATAGGCGATTTTTAGAGCTATTCTTCACCAAAGCTTCATAGGTAAGTGTTCCTAACCTCATTCCCTCTTAATTTCTTCAACTAATCACTAATTTCCTAGCCCTAAATCATGAAATCGAAGTAGAAATTAGGGGGTTTTGGATAGAGTTAGGGTTTTGGGAATTTTGGGTGATTCAACCTCAATTTGGGGTCGAATCTTAAAACAAATTATATATTTGAACTCGCGGGGTTATGGATGACTAGGTTTTGGTCCGAGCCTCGTGTTTGGACCATGTGGGCCTGGTGTCGAATTTTGGTATTGTTGGAAGAATGCTAGGAAATTCATATCTAGGCTATGAGATGTTGCCATTGAGTTTTTATTGATACTATTGAATTAATTATGCCTAGATATTATTATTTCGGAGTCGGATTGTAGAGGAAAGGCGATATTTGAGGATTGATTGCTATTCTTTGGAGCATTCGAGGTAAGTGTTTGGTCTAACTTTGGCTTAAGGGAATAGGAGTAGAGTCTTATTTGTTAATTGCTATTTGTCGAGTACGGTGTATAGGCATGGTGACGAGTATCTATACACTGGTGTCGAGCATAACCGTGAGTCCTGAATTTCTAAGTTATCGAATTCTTAATTGTTGTTTATGAGGACTTGGTTGGAAATCTTTGAAAACTGAGTCGGTAATTGTTGAGACTAAGGATTGATTTAAATATGTTAAGTAGAAATTGAATAAGTTTGGTCGTAGCTGGATCTCCCTTGCCGGGGTAGTTTATTAAATTATCTTGTTCCCTTGCCGGGATTATTTTGTGTATTGTGTTGAAAGAAATGGGATCGTGTGGCACGCCGACCACTTATATATTATGAAATGGGATCGTGTGACACGCCGACCACTTATATATTATGAAATGGGATCGTGTGGCATGCCGACCAATTATATATTATGAAATGGGAGCGAGTGGTACGCCTACCACGTGATATTATGAAATGGGAGCGAGTGGTACGCCTACCACGTGATATTATGAAATGGGAGCGAGTGGTACGCCTACCACGTGATATTATGAAATGGGAGAAAGTGGTACGCCTACCACGTGATATTTTGAGAAATGGGATCGAGTTGTACGCCTGCAACGAGAGGAAATTGAAACAAGTGAAAGTAGTTTGTTTTCCCTTATTCTATGTTAGAAGAAATTATATGTAGTTTCCTTGTTATTCTTGATATTCCGTTTTATCTACTACCCCATAAGCGTGTTCCCCTCCTAGTTTTAATTATTTACTTTCCGCTATTATTTTGTTGTACTTGTATATATATCTGCACAGGTTTATCTGGTAGTCTGGTCTAGCCTCATCACTACTTCGTTGGGGTCCAGGCACTTACCAACACATGGGGTCGGTTGTGCTGATGCTACACTCTGTGCATCTTTTTGCACAGATCCAGGTGTTGAAGCTGCATTTGAGTAGCAGTAGCATTCTGGGAGCGAGCTTCCAGTCCAGGGACATTCGAGGTAGCCTTACTGATGTTCGCAGGCCCCGAGTCCTTTCTATTTTATTCAGTTTGTTATCATTTGTACCAAAGCAGACAGTTTATGTTTCATTCAAACCTTGTATTTAGTATTCTGTAGACGTTCATGAGTATTGTGACACCAGTCTTGGGTAGAGGATTTGTTAAACTTCCGCATTTCTTTCAGTTATTTATGTTATAAAAGACTTTCGCTCTTATTTAAAGGTCTATTATTGTTATTACTGTTGAGTTGTTATCCGAAAAGGTTTTAATGCTTGGGTTGCCTAGCTCCGACAGTAAGCGCCATCACAACTTCCGATGGTAGGAAATCCGGGTCGTGACAAGTTGGTATCAGAGCTCTAGGTTGTATAGGTCTCGCTACTCACAGACAAACTTGGTAGAGTCTGAGGGATCGATACGGAGACGTCTGTATTTATCCCCCAGAGGTTACTGAGTTAGGAAAAGTTTCACATTTATTCTTTCTTGTCGTGCGGTTCTATTTCTCAAGTACCGATTGAATTTCTATTCTGTTCCTCCACAGATGGCGAGAACACGTGCTTTCGCTTCTACCGTGCAGCAGTCCAAGCCCCCAGCAGCAGCTCTAGCGGCAGAGCTTCAGGTTGATTTGGAGGAGGAGGTACCATCCCCAGCAGTCCCGGTGGGCCCAGCTCAAGTCCCAGAGGGGTCCATTGCCATCTCAGTTCTTCAGGACACTCTAGTCCGATTGGTAGGCTTCACGGAGAGTGTCATTCAAGCGGGTTTGCTTCCAGGAGTTCAGCCAGCTGTGGCAGATCAGTCGGGTACAGTGGCTCAGGCCAGGAGTGAGATCACTTTTCAAGAGGCGACCAATGTGGGCCGTAGAGTTGAGGCACCCCTGCCACAACGAGGCAGTCATAGGTCGGATAAGAGGCCCCGTCATGTAGGCAGATTCAGTGGCACCTCGTCAGGAGGTAGAGGTTCTTATGGTAAAGGCCATCCTCCCAGGCCTTTTCAGTCAGCTCTCCAGGTCACTCATGGTACTTCAGGTGGTCATTCAGGTCGACAAGGTCAGCCTCAGTTCCCTCAGCTCCAGCGTTCATGTAGGTGTTATGAGTGTGGTGAGTATGGTCACAACATGAGGGTTTGCCCGAGGTTGAGGGGTGCTCAGCCGTAGCAGACGAGGTCTTGCCGTGCTTGTGGTGATCCGAGGCACATTGTCATATTTTGTCCTCGAGTTTATGGCAGCTTCCAGCATCAGAGTTCTCGTGTTACGATTCAGGCACTGGAGGTTCCACAGCCAGCCCAGCCAGCTAGAGGCGATGACAGAGGTGTTAGAGGTGGAGGTAGAGGTCTTAGAGGTGGAGTTCAGGTCGCCAGAGGTAGGCCAGAGGCTGAGTCTTCAGGTGCAGACATTACAGGTACCATTCTGATTTATATTGGAGATACTTCAGTGCTATTTTACCCTTGGTCTACGTATTTGTATGTGTCGTCCTATTTTGGCACCCTACCTGGCTATGCCTAGTGATTCTTTGGGCATTCCTTTTTATGTATCTATACCGGTGGGCGATTCTATAGTGGTCGACCGAGTTCATCATTCCTTTCTGGTAGTGTTTGAGGGTCTTGAGACTCGTGTTGACTTATTGCTCTTAGACATGGTGGATTTCGATGTTATATTAGGGATGGATTATTCGAGAAGGGGTGTTTAGCTTATCTGGCGTATGTTCACGATTCCAGCGCAGAGGTTCCATCTATTGATTTTGTTCCTATTGTTCGGGAGTTCCCCGAGGTTTTCCCTTCAGACCTACCGGGTATGCCGCCCGACAGTAATATTGATTTCTGTATTGATCTAGACCCAAGCACGCAGCCCATTTCTATTCCGCCGTATCACATGGCCCCCGCCAGAGTTGAAGGAGTTAAAGGACCAGTTGCAAGATTTGCTAGAGAAGGGTTTTATCAGGCCTAGTGTTTCTCCTTGGGGTGCGCCAGTGTTATTTGTGAAGAAAAAAGATGGATCGATGAGGATGTGCATTGATTACCAGCAATTGAACAAGGTGACGATAAAGAACAAGTATCCACTACCGAGGATTGATGATTTGTTTGACCAGCTTCAAGGTGCGAAGGTGTTTTTAAAGATAGACTTGAGATCTGGCTACCATCAGCTGAGGATTAGGGCATCCGATGTCCCTAGGTCAGCATTCCGCACTTATTATGGGCATTATGAGCTTTTGGTCATGTCATTTGGGTTGACCAATGCCCCAACATCATTTATGGAGTTGATGAACCGAGTGTTCATGCCTTACTTGGACTTGTTCGTGATAGTTTTTATTGATGATATTCTAGTGTACTCCTGCAGCCAGGAGGAGCACGAGCAGCACCTCAAAGTGGTTCTTCAGACTTTGAAGGATAGTTAGTTATATGCCAAGTTCTCAAACTGTGAGTTCTGGTTGAGTTCGGTTGCGTTTCTGGGTCACATTGTATCAGCAGAGGGTATTCAGGTGGACCCGAAGGAGATTTAGGCAGTCAAGAATTGGCCTCGACCAGCTTCAGCGATTGAGATTCGAAGTTTCTTGGGGTTAGCAGGTCATTACCGTCGGTTCATGGAGGGGTTTTCATCTATAGCAGCCCCGATGACCAGGTTGGCCTAGAAGGGTATCCAGTTCAGGTGGTCAGACGAGTGTGAGGAGAGCTTTCAAAAGCTCAAGACAGCTCTGACTACGGCACCGATATTGGTTTTTCCCACAAGTTCAGGGCCTTATACAGTTTATTATGATGCTTTCCGTATTGGGCTTGGTGCGGCATTGATGCAGGATGGTAGAGTCATTGCTTATGCTTTGAGGCAATTGAAGATCCACGAGAAGAATTATCCGGTTCATGATCTAGAGTTGGCAGCCATTGTTCATGCTTTGAAGATTTGGAGACATTATTTATATGGTGTGACGTGTGAGGTGTACACTGATCACAAGAGTCGGCAATACTTGTTTAAGCAGAAGGAGTTGAACTTGAGGCAGCGGAGGTGGTTGGAGCTATTGAAGGATTATGATGTTACTATTTTATACCACCCGGGGAGAGCCAATGTGGTGGCCGATGCATTGAGTAGGAAATCCGCCAGCATGGGTAGTCTTGCTTATGTTCCGGTCAGCCAGAGACCGCCTGCTTTGGATATTTAGGCCTTGGCCAATCAGTTTGTGAGATTGAACATTTTTGAGCCTAGCAGAGTGTTAGCTTGCACGGTCGCTCGTTCTTCATTATT
>MU710507.1:16511-41541 GCA_026770625.1 Nicotiana glauca | reverse complement strand
ATGGGATTCGAGAGTTGATCTTAGCGGAGGCCCATAGTTCTCGGTATTCTATTCACCCGGGCGCCGCGAAGATGTATCAGGACTTGCGGCAGCATTATTGGTGGCGTAGGATGAAGAAAGATATTGTTGCATATGTGGCTCGGTGTTTGAACTGTCAGCGGGTCAAGTACGAGAATCAGAGGCCTGGTGGTTTGTTTCAGAGGATTGGGCTTCCCGAGTGGAAGTGGGAGAGGATTACCATGGGTTTCGTTACTGGAGTTCCGATGACTCGGAAGAAGTTTGCTGCTATTTGGGTCATTGTTGATAGCAAGTCAGCGCATTTTATTCCTGTTGCAGCCACCTATTCATCGGAGAGGTTAGCTGAGATCTACATCCGAAAGATTGTTCGCCTTCATGGGGTGCCGGCATCTATCATTTCGGACTGGGGTACGCAGTTTACCTCGCTTCTGGAGAGCAGTACAGCAGGAGTTTGGGCACCCAGGTTCAGTTGAGCATAGCGTTCCATCCTCAGACGGACGGCCAGTCCGAGAGGACTATTCAGATATTGGAGGATATGCTCTGAGCCTGTGTCATTGATTTTGGAGGCTCTTGGGACCAGTTTTTGCCTTTAGCAGAGTTTGCCTACAACAACAGCTGCCAGTCCAGCATTCAGATGGCCCCATATGAGACGTTGTATGGTAGGCGATGTCGGTCTCCAGTCAGATGGTTTGAGCCGGAAGAGGCTCGGTTATTGGGTACAGATTTAGTTCAAGAGGCCTTGGATAAGGTCAAGATCATCCAGGACATGCTTCGTTCGGCTCAGTCGCGGAAAAAGAGTTATGCGGATCGTAAGGTTCGAGATGTAACTTTCATGGTTGGTAAGCGGGTCTTGCTCCGAGTGTCGCCTATGAAGGGTGTGATGAGATTTGGGAAGAAGGGCAAGCTTAGCCCTAGGTTCATTGGCCCATTTGAGATTTTTGATCGTGTAGGAGAGGTGGCTTACAGAATTGCCATGCCACCTAGCTTGTCAGCCGTGCATCTAGTGTTTCAAGTGTCTATGCTACGGAGGTATCACGGCGATCCAGCCCATGTGATAGATTTCAGCACTGTCCAGTTGGACAAGGATCTATCTTAGCCGGTAGCTATCCTAGACCGGCAGGTTTGACAGTTGAGGTCAAAGAGTTTTCCTTAAGTGCGTGTCCAGTGGAGAGGTCAGCCTCCTGAGGCATCGACCTGGGAGTCCGAGTCTGATATGCGGAGCTGTTATCCTCATCTATTTCCTGACTCAGGTACTTCTTTCTTTTATCCGTTCGAGGACGAACGGTTATTTCAGAGGTAGAGAATGTGACGACCCAAAGGGTCATCACCAGATTTCTCTCTTTTTCTGCACAGGTTTATCTGGTAGTCTGGTCTAGCCTCGTCACTACTTCGCCGGGGGTTAGGCCAGGTACTTACCAGCACATGGGGTCGGTTGAGCTGATGCTACACTCTGTGCATCTTTTGCACAGATCCAGGTGTTTGAGCAGCATTTGAGTAGCAGTAGCATTCTGGGAGCGAGCTTCCAGTCCAGGGACATTCGAGGTAGCCTTGCTGACGTCCGCAGGCCCGGAGTCCTTTCTATTTTATTCTGTTTGTTATCATTTGTACCGAAGTAGACAGTTTATGTTTCATTCAAACCTTGTATTTTGTTTTCTCTAGACGTTCGTGAGTATTGTGACACCAGTCTTGGGTAGAGGATTTGTTAAACTTCCGCATTTCTTTCAGTTATTTATGTTATAAAAGACTTCCACTCTTATTTAAAGGTCTATTATTGTTATTACTATTGAGTTGTTATCCGAAAAGGTTTTAATGCTTGGCTTGCCTAGCTCCGACAGTAGGCGCCATCACGACTCCCGATGGTGGGAAATTCGGGTCGTGACAAACAATTCTCCTCCCCCCTCCCTGGGCTTGAATTTTCTGACAAAATAAACTTGATCCACCTTCTTCTCATAATATTCAACAAATCGCATCTCTAAATCTCCATCGTAAAGTTTTTCTCAACGTGAGTAGTACTCCGGTCAAATTTCTCATAAAAAAATCATAATTATCGTCAATTAGGTTGCGGCTAGAACTAAACACGGCAAGATGAACCTGTCTTGAACCTTTATCTGATACCACTTGTTATGATCGAAATAATCAGATGTCATGTGGAAGTTAGTAAAGCAAATCTTGAACAACAGTAAAATTTGTTGGGCACATGCCCATGTTGTCCAGCCAAAGGCCCAATGGCCTAATCCTATTCTCTTTTGGTTTCCATTTCTATTCGAAATTGGATTCGATTTTATTCATATTTAAAGTTGGTTTTGGCTTTAAGAGAAAGCACTAGTCATTATCTATAAATAGGACAAACTTGAAGAATTGTTCTATGGTCATTGGTACAAGTATTTGAAAGACTTAAGAACATAAGAGTGATTTTTGAGAGAGCTTTCGTCAATAGAGAAGAGAGAAGAAAAGTATTTATTTTGCTGCAAATTCTTATGCCGACCAGCCAACTTCAAATCACGTTTTTCGATTCGCTAACCGTTGGATCGGGCTAAAATTTTGACTAAGTGTTCGTAACAACTTCGTATTGGAACGGTGAAGATCGGATTTTGAGACTCATGCATCTGATTTCGAGCCCCGAATAGTAGCTCCAGTCTTATGACTTCTCCTTATTCTTCAATTGATTTGTAGTTGTTATTGTTGCTTCGTATTTGGCACTTGTTGTGTAGCCAATTTGGAGAACTTTTGTAACTCTCTTATTGTTATAGTAAAATTTTTTGGATCTTGAGATCCCATAGTTTTTACCTTCGATTTGAAGGATTTTCCATTTTAATATGAGCAAGATGGTATATTTAAATGGGAGAAATTATAATGTTTGGAGAAGCAAGTTGAAAGATTTGTTATTCGTAAAGAAGATGTATCTACCCATTTTTGCAGCTCATAAACTTAAGAGTATATCTAATGAAGATTGGGATTCCGAGCACCAGCAAGTATGTGGATATATACGACAATGGGATGAAGACAATCTACGCAACAATATTGTGAATAATACATATGCAAGATCGTTCTGGAAAAAGCTTGAGACTCTTTATGCTTCAAAAATTGGAAACAACAAGTTGTTCCTACTAAAGCAATTGATGACCTTTAAACAAGGAGGGCAGTCCTATCCTTGATCATATAAATAATTTTCAGGGTATCGTTGAACAGCTGTCTGGATTGGGAGTTAATTTTGATGATGAGATACAAGGACATTGTCTTCTTAATATTCTGCCAGACTCTTGGAAAACTGTTCGTGTTTATTTAACAAATTCAGCTCCTGGAGGTAAGATGACCATGGAATATGCCAAGAGTGGTGTGTTGAACGGGGAAGTAAGGAAAAAAGGGTTCGTACTCACAAGTAGATTTCTTAGTTACAGAAGACCGTGGAAGAGATAGAACAAGAGGTTCGAGGAATAGAGGTAAAAGCAGAAGTAAGTCAAGGTCCAAACACCGTAATATTACATGCAACCATTGTGGCAAGAAAGGACATATCAAAAGGTTTTGCCAGAAGTTGAATCAAGATATTAGATAAGGAAAGAAAGTTGAAAATAATGAAAACAATGTTACTACTGCTATTCGAGATGACCTTCTTTTTGCTTATGATGAAAACGTCATCAATTTGGTATCCCATGAGACGAGCTGGATAGTAGATTCTTGAGCTACCTCACATATCACACGAAGAAATGACTTTTTCTCATCCTATACTCTTGTTGATTTTGGAGGGTTAAAGATGGGCAATACCAATGAAGTTAAGACGTTTGGTGTTGGCGCAGTTTGTTTGAAAACTAATAATGGTTTAATGTTAGTTCTTCAGGATGTCAAGCATGCTCCAGACTTTCCTTTCAATTTGATCTCTGCAGAAAGATTAGATGATGAAGGTTACCATAATACCCTCTTTAATGGCCAATGGAAGCTCACCAAGTATTCATTAGTAGTGGCTCAAGGAGTCAAGTCTTCTCAATTATAAGTGACATGGGGCTCTATTCTAAATGAATCCATAAATTTGGTAGAAAGTGATACTTTATCAGAATTGTGGCACAGAAGATTGAGTCATATGAGCGAGACGGGGATTATGTGTTTAGCTAAGTTTGCTTTATGGAGTGAAACAAGCAAAGCTGAAAAGGTGTATCCATTTTTAGCTAGCAAACAGAAAAGGGTTTTTTTCATAGCAAATCCTCCTTCAAGAAAGTCCGATTTATTGGAGATAGTACACTCTGATTTGTACGGTCCTTTTAAAGTAAAGTCAAAAGATTGTGCACTTTACTTTGTGACCTTCATTGATTATCATTCTCGTAAACTCTGGGTGTATCCTTTGAAATCCAAAATCAAACACTTGGCATGTTTAAGGAATTACAGGCCTTAGCTGAGAGACAGACGGGGAAGAAATTAATAATGGTGGTGAATATTATGGTCCCTTTGATAACTATTGCAAGGAACAAGGAATTCGCCATCATAAAACTCCGCTCAAGACGCCTCAATTGAATGGTTTGGCATAGAGGATGAATATAACTCTAGTTGAGAGAGTTAGATTCTTGCTTTCAGAGGCTAAATTTCCAAATGCATTTTGGGCGGAAAGACTTAATGTTGTTACTTATGTTATCAATGTCTCCTGTTGTTTCTTTGGATGGTGATACCCCAGACAGATATTGTTTGCTAAAGATGTTTCTTATGATCACCTGAGAGTTTTTGGGTATAAAGGTTGTGTGCATGTTCCTAAAGATAAGAGATCGAAAGTGGATGTCAAAACTAAGCAGTGCATCTTTATCGGTTATGGTCAAGATGAATTTGGGTATCGTTTTTATGATACATTGAAAATAAACTTGTTAGACGTCATGATGCAATATTATTTGAAAACCAGACTATTGAAGATATTGACAAAAAGAAATATTCTCAGAGTAATGGAAGCTTAGTTGATATTGATCCAGTTTCTATTGCTAATGCACCTATTGCACATGAAGGAACCCAACACAATAATAAAGATAGTGATCAAGATCAAAATGATCTTTATGATGTAGGTGTTATGCATGCTCTAGTTGATGAAGTTATCGTTGATCAGCAACCAATTCCTGCTCAGGTAACTACTTTTAATGCTCCCGAAACCTCTCTTAAAAGATCTACAAGGGAGAAGCAAAAATCCATGCGTTATCCTCCTGATGAGTATGTACTTTTGGTTGAAAAGGGAGAACCTGAGAACTATGATGAAGCCATACAAGATACTCACAAAGATCAGTAGATAGAAGCCATGGAAGATGAGATGAAGTCACTCCATGAGAATGTCACATATGAGTTAGTGAAAATGCTGAAAGATAAGAGAGCTTTATCTAACAAATGGATATTCAGAATAAAGCAAGATAATCATACCTCTGTATCTAGGTACAAGGCGAGGTTAGTTGTTAAAGATTTTAGCCAGAAGAACGGAGTTGACTTTGGTAAAATTTTCTCCCCTCTTGTCAAGATATCTTCTATTTTTGTGGTTCTAGGCTTAGCCGCGAGTCTTGATTTAGGGGTTGAGCAGTTGGATGTAAAGACTGTTTTTCTTCATGGTGATTTAGATGAGGAGATTTATATAGAGTTTCGTGAGGACTTCATAGTTAAGCTTGCAGATAAGCATGTGTTTTGCAGAAAATTGGCAGGCATGAAGCATGTCAATAGTTCCTCTACTTGAAGATACATTTGGCCCCTTGGCTGGAGGGCGAGTTTATTGGGAACATACCCATGTTGTCTAGCCAAAGGCCCAATGGCCTAATCCTATTCTCTTTTGATTTCTATTCCTATGCAGAATTGGATTCGATTTTTATTCCTATTTAAAGTTAGTTTTGTCTTTAAGAGAAAGCACTAGTTATTATCTATAAATAAGACAAAATTAAAAAATTATTCTATGCTCATTGGTACAAGTATTTGAAAGACTTAAGCATATAAGAGGAATTTTTTAGAGAGCTTTCATCAAGAGAGAAGAGAAAAGAAAAGTATTTGTTTGGCTGCAGATTTTTATTCCGATTAGCCAACTTCAAATCACATTTTTTGATTCGCTAACCGTTGGATAGGGCTGAAATTTGGACTGAGTGTTCATAACATCTTGTCTTTGATGCGAATGGTAAAGATCGGATTTAGAGACCCGTAGCATCTGATTTCGAGCCCCGAACTGTAGCTCCAGTCTTGTGACTTCTCCTCATTATTCAATTGATTTATTGTTGCCATTGTTGCTTCATGTTTGGCACTTATTCTGTAGCCAATTTGAAGAACTTTTATAACTTTATTATTGTTATAGTGGAGCTTTTTGGATCTTTGTGATCCTGTGGTCTTTACCTTCGTTTTGAAGGATTTTTCACATTAACATTTGGTGTTCTTTATCTTCATTATTTTCGGGTTTGCCTCTTCCTCAAAACATGGGGATCTACAATGATACTTATAGGTTCCTCTCATGGTAGGAAACAAAACCCTGCGGGAGACCTAAATCAAACAAAAGGGTAGGGTTAGCAACTTTTCTTATGTAGAAAGAGTCAGTTTACTATGGTTCTTGGCCCTCCACCAGTATTTGGGGGGCCAACTCCTTCCACCAATAAGTTTTTGGCGTACTGATGTCCAGAATCTTCTGAACCTATCGGTCCAGGCCTTCAACCCTTGGTGGCATCCATCGAGTAGCTGAAATAATGAAAGAAAAATGATTAACAATGAGATGAGACAATCTTATTCCGAGAAAGAGGTTGATTTTGAACTTACGGGAACGATTACAAGATTCAGATAAAGACAGAGATGTGGTCGAATGATATCCCTAGTAGCAGTGACGACAAACTGCTCCACCATCCACAGTCATTGTCACCATCCATGCTGGTAAGCGAAGCATGGCGGCCATGCTTGTTGAACTTTATTACTCTCCCACGGAAGATTTTGGGGGAGTAGAGATTCATCATATGTTCCAGGGTGAGGGGCTCCTTCATTTTCAAGCATAGTCGCCACAAACAGGACACCGTTCGCCACACCTAAGGGCCCACCTGAGCAAAAAAGACCTGGTACTTGTGTCACAACTTTAAAATTACGGGGTCAAGTCCCCCGCTCAATGTGAATGGACCCAAAGTGAAGGGATATGTGTAAACGTACGTGAAACCCTTCTTAGTGAAGGTTACCCGCTCTACCATATCGGGAGCAATGATGTTTAGGGCATAAAAGTCACAATCCTCCTTCACAGCAGGAATACTGGAAGGGCAAATAGAGGAAGGATATTTACCAACAGCACAAGTTCGAGGGTTGGAATTGGGAAACTTCTCTTCGAAATATTTGGCAGTATTCAGATGCTTAGGTATGATGGTGCTCACTGTGAGAGGATCAACATCAACATCAACCTCTTTATCTTCGCTCCTCTTTATCCCCCCATCGAAGAGTAACTAGAGTTCTTGGAAGAATTAGTAGAATAAGCCATAATGATAAGAAGATGATAGTGTTTTCTGAAGAAGATTAAAGAGAGATGAAATCAGAAGAAATTTAAGTGTAAAGAAGTTAAGGAAGCTTATGAAGTTGTTTGAAGTGAAAAAAGAAGTATGATACGTATAAGTAAAGGTATAAACGACTAAAATCGTGGTAATGATTACCTCGAAAACCGGCAAAAATATTGCTAAATCATGGGGTAGCACGTGTTCGGGGTATTAAATGCAAAGAGACGTGCGTCTTATCGAGCATCAAAAACTTTTCAGCAGTGTTCAGAAAATTTCCCCCCAAGAAAGGAATCTTCATCAACTTTCCAATAACACAAAGATGTGCCACCGAAAATCAGGGAGACTATCCATATAGGATGAAATCGATTTATATTAAATGCTCGAATGATGGCGTGACATGTGAAACTAGAGGCAGACGGAAGATGAATCAAATGGAAACCAAGACCGATGATAATGGCTTCAGATGGTACTGGGTAGACCTCGAAGGGAACACAATCAACAGAAGCAAACAAATGTTTGCCACTGGTTGGAATTTAATAAGAAATATTCCTCAGTATTAAATATATGATCGTTATAGAGAATTTTGGTATCATGGCCTGCCGTTACATATTCATCCCCCATTTATTGTCATTTAAGAGGGGCTTAATCCTAGGATCTTGTTCCCAAGGTATAGCTATAAATAGTGTCTCCAACAATCATTGTAGGACATGAAATCTTTGACGAAACTTATGCTACACATTATTCTCAGCTAAATAATACTTTATTTTCTGTCTAATATTGTTCTTATCGTTTTCTTTCGAAACCTTGCTCCCAGAACCAAGCTACCTATTGTTTATTTCAATTTCAATGCTAAAGTCTTACATTTCATTTAATTTATTTATCATTTTGGGGTCAAATCAGTTTGCTTGTCTATAAACCACATAACAAATTTAACTGTACCGTTTTACGAGTAAGCAAAAGGGTGCAATTACTAGTTGGTATGATATTCCTTGCAAAAAGAACCTTTCCTGTAGGAAGCTTATTATTCCATCTATTCTATTTTATGTGAACCTATTACTATTAGGAGAGTCAAATAAAGTTTTCTTTGATCATATTTTTTGTAATTATTTTTTGTTTATATATTTTGAAATAATATTAACTATTGTGACTTATAGTACTTTTGATGTAGTTTCTAAATATGTAATTTTATCTCAAAAAACTTTAAAAATAAATATCCTAATGCACACTGAAAGTTAATCAGTTTGACTCGCATATTCTGAAAGGTGTCATATAAAATGGACTAAGGAGTTATTAAGCCGATTTGGTGGTGAAAGACCCATGAACACAAATTGGCACAGAAGTTACTATCTCCTACAAAGATCTGAATGTGTTGCGGTAACACAAGTTAAAGGAGATACTAGAAAAAGACCAAGAAATATTTTGAAGAATAGATTTTTTGTCTTTCAAAGGAGCCTGAATATATAAGGTTGGTAGTTCCAGTTATTAGATTAAAGGTTGATACACTCTCCAGTACTAATATTCCAAGTAGTTCCAGCTTTCAATATATATAGTCGAAATTTGGACTGGACTTAATAACTGCAAATGGACGTGATCGAGGATCAAGCCGACCACAGCACAAGGGCGAGGAGTTGTCTTAAGAGGGATTAGTGCCGAGGTCAAGCAAAAAGTGTACGGAGGGAACGGTAGAATAAGTCTAGAATAGAAAGAAAGAATATTTTATTGGATATTCTTTATGTTGTACTTATTAGGGTTTCTTAGGAATATCCCCTATAAATATGAAGAAATAAAGAACAAAAGGGGGATCTTCATTTTTCGGAGAAGAGCACATTTTAAAGGATTGACTACAAAGAATATACTAAAGCTTATCTTGTCCATTGATTACATTGTTCGATATATGCTTTTTATTCACAAGATCCAAAGATTCCTTGTCCATCTTCATTTTCTAATACTCCACGTTGTTGTCAGGAAGGAGAATCATCCAAGTCATCTAACATTTGGGTGATAAATTCCTCCTTATTACGTTCATTTCCATTATCGACATTTATTGTATGCTTTTACTACTGCATTCATTGACAATCATTGAGCATTTATAGTTGGTATACATCATTTTCAAATTCAGCTATAAACCATCAATACATCTAAAACGTTAGATGTAATGGTTATTATATTTAACTAGGATTCACTCTCTATTTTTTCATTATTTCGTTTTAAGAAAAGGTTTAACACTTTTTTGGTAAAATAATTTAGCGCCATCTGTCGGGAGATTTTAGTTGAAATTTTAGTTTCTTCTATATTAAAAAAATTAACAACATCCATCTTTTTCTCGTTTTGCACAAACTAACAATGGCAGAAAAAGGAGATGAAAGACTGAAAGCAGTAATGGACGTCACTGCCAACCTGTTGAACACCATCAACGAGGTTGACAAAGAAAACGAGGAGAATGCGACGCCGGGTGCTACACCCAGGCGGAGCGACTCACCTCCCCTTCATGGAAGTGTAACCGCTTTACGCGAAAAGGGAGCCTCCACGTACACAATTGAGGAAGTACCACCAGCAGTAAAAAAAACTACTGGAGACGTGGTTGACAAGCACTCTGAACAACATACTCAACAAACTCGTTCAAGGGGCGAGTAGAAGCGTCGCACGAGCGGATACCACAATAACCGCCAACAAGCAAACTCTCCCAACTGGTAACACTAACCCCGGTGTTGATGCAGCTAATGATGCACTTGCGGCATTCTGAAGAAAATGAAAGAAATGGAGAACGAGAATAAAATGCTCCGCGGCTAAATGAGAAAGGATCGATAAGATATCGGGGTGTCCCGAAACTACTACCAAAATAGGACGTCGGCCAGTTTGTCGAACAACCGTACAACGAGGAGGTAGCCCCACATTCCATACCCAAGACCTTCAAAATGCCACCATATTTGAAGATATACGATGGCACAACAGACCCCAAAGATCACATCATTCATTACGTCAAAGCAGCGAAAGGCAACGACCTCTCAAAAGAGCAGGTAACATAAGTGTTGCTGAAGAAGTTTAGAGAAACCCTAATAGGGGAAGCCTTAACATGGTACTCACAATTACCAGCACGATCAATAACAACGTTCGAAGAAATGACCGACAATTTCGTCACCGCCCACACCGGGGCTAAGAAGACGGAGGCCAGGGTAAATTATATATTCGTCATCAGACAATCGCCTGGCGAGGGACTCAGGGACCTCCTCACCAGATTCAACAGAGTAAGAATGAGCTTGCCAAACGTATCAGAAGGGATGGGGATGGCAACTTTCCAAAATGGGTCAAACAGGAATGGGTCAAGAGCGACCAGAAAGTTGTTAAGCAGACTTATGAAATACCCTACCACCACTTGGGAAAAAATTCACAACACCTATTGCGCCGAGGTGAGAGCAAACAAGGATGAACTCAACGGTCCAACCAACGATAGACGTCAGTCCAAACGGAGTCGAGGAAAGACCATCATAATGATAGACAGAGAGACTATTCAGGCTCACGCCCCAACCAGGACAAACACCAACCGTATGCCAGAACGGACATCCCACCCTCTCCTTTCCATATCGAAGGGTCGTTCAGGCCACATACATGGACTCAGCAAAACAAAAAAGGTATGCCTCACTCTTATCTACTCATATTTTTGTGTTTCCCCTTCAGAAATAGTGTACGCACTAGAGAAGCTCGGATCAAAGGTGAAGTGGCCACAAAAGATGAAGTCCAAACCAAGTACCAGAAAGTCAAATGCCCTTTATGGGTTTCATCAGGAGCGAGGTAACAATACCGAAGACTGCATAGCCCTGCGGCAAGAAGTGGTGAACATGCTTCACCAAGGATACCTAAGAGAGCTGATAAGCGACCAAGGAAGAGCCAACTTTGGCCGCGGACGAGAGCAAAACCAAGGCCCTCCAAAGCTACCCTCCCCGGCCCACACCATCCAAATGATCATCAGTGGAGGCGATGAAACAACAATCAATCACGTGAAGTTCACCACCACACATAAACTGAAGCAGTCGATCACCCATGAACAGTATGATGACCTTGAAGATAGTATCATCTTCGATAAGTCAAATACCCCCGGTTTGACCTTTCCTCACTTCAACGCTCTTGTCATTACTTTACTTATTTCAGATACTGATGTAAAAAGAATAATAGTAGATGATGGAAGAAGCGCATGTATTATTCACCCTCGAGTTCTTGCACAAATGAGGCTCGAAGACAAGATAGTACCACGCTGCATAACACTAACAGGTTTTAAAATGTAGTTGAGAGAACCTCAGGAGAGATAACGCTACCCGTTGTGGCCGGGGGCGTCACCCTAGAAACAACATTCCATGTCATGAACCATGAAACAACTTAAAATGCCATCATAGGGTGACCCTGGATACACGCCACGAGGATCATCCCGTCCAGCTTATATCAAGTAATCAAGTTTTCTACTCCGTGGGAGATATTCAGCATTCGAGGCGAATAGCGCACATCCCAAGAATGCTACCCTATTGCCCAAGATTGTACATACACTTAACAGTTAAAGGAAATAGGCTCGGGAGCTTAGCATTTATCAAAGTCGGGGCCCAAACTTGGCGAACAAAAAGACGTCATCAAGGATCCGACATTGTGGAAGCCACAGGGTCAACAGTAGAAGACCTCAACCCCATCCATATGGACAATAACGACCACAACAAAGAGGCTTACATCGGCCATAAGCTCTCAGAACCAGGTAAATTTCATAAGTTTTTAATTGACAATGCCGATCTATTTGCTTTCTTCCACGCAGATATACCAGGTATCCCGAAAGACATTGCCATGCATAAGTTGATTGTCGACCCACTCTACCCACCAGTATGACAAGTGAGAAGAAAATTCAACGCTGCAATTAACGAGGCCGTCAGTGATGAGGTGGATAAACTACTCGCTAACGGCTCCATCCGAGAGTTAAAATACCCCCAATGGGTCGCCAACATGGTCATGGTGAAAAAGAAAAACGGAAAGTGGAGGATACGCGTGGATTTCACAGACCTAAACAAGGCCTGCCTGAAAGAATCTGTTCCATTGCCTCATATCGATCAACTCATCGATGCAACGGTAGGGCACGAGTTGTTAAGCTTCTTGGACGCCTACTCATGCTACAACCAAATCCTCATGGAGGAGGAGGACCAGGAAAAGACCATTTTCATCACCCATCAGGGGACGTATTGCTACAGAGTCATTCCACTCGGGTTAAAGAATAGAGGGACGACTTATCAAAGGCTGGTCACCACGATGTTCAAAGACCAACTCCATAAAATAATGAAAGTTTACATAGACGATATGTTGGCAAAATAAAAAAGGAAGGAAGACCACATTGACCACCTGAAGGGAGCCTTCGATATACTAAGGCGATACGGTATGAAGCTGAACCTTGAAAAGTGTGCCTTCGGCGTAGCCTCATGCAAGTTCCTCAATTTTTTGGTGTTACAAAGAGGCATCGAGGTCAACCCCGACCAGATCAAAGCCATCAAGGGAAATACCCAAAGTATTGACCAGCAAGAAACAGGTACAAAAACTGACAGGACGTATAGCTACCCTGTCGAGGTTCATCTCATGATCCTCTAACAGATGCCATAAATTCTTCAACATGCTTAAAAATGACAATGGACTCTTGTGAATTCAGAATGCATCGAGGCCTTAAGAGAACTAAAGGCATATTTGTCATCGCCCCTGCTACTCACTAAAGCAGAACCTGGAAAGCGCCTCATCATATACTTGGCCATATCAGAGGTCGCAGTAAGTGCAGTACTGGTCCGTGAAAACAAAGGTACACAATCTTCAGTATATTACATTAGCAAAACCATGGTCGACATCAAAACAAGGTACCCCCACCTTGAAAGTTGGCCTTGGCATTGGTCATAGCTTCACGAAATCTTAGACCCTATTTTCAATGCCACCTCATATCGGTGGTCACAACATTCCCCCTAAGGAGCATCCTACATAAAACTGAGTTGTCGAGGAGACTGGCCAAGTGGACCATAAACTGAGCGAGCATGATATAACATATCAGTCGCGAACAACAATAAAATTGTAGGTACTGGCCGACTTCGTCGCCGATTTTTGTGCCAAAATAATGCCAGAGGTCGAGCAGGAAAATTATCGTACCTCTCTCAAGTTACCCGACCTATGGGTCCTATACACCGATGGCTCTACCAACGCGTCAGGATCTGGACTAGGACTCGTACTCAAGGTCCCAACAGGCGAAGTCATCCGCCAGTCCATACGGTGCCCCGATATGACTAACAATAAGGCTGAGTACGAGGTCGTAATTGCAGGACTATAGCTAGCTCTCAAGTATGGGGCACGACGAGTCTTCCTTCGATGCAACTCACAACTCGTTATCAACCAACTCACAGGGACTTTCCAAATCAAAAAGCAGAGGCTATAAAAGTACCAAGAAGAAATTTATAAACTACTGCCGGAATTCGACGAATGTTAACTCGACCAGATACCTCGAGCACAAAACATCGAGGCAGATGGCCTCGCCAAGTTAGCAGGAGCCACCAAAAACATGAGTAGAAAAGAAAACGTGTTACCCCCCTCCACTCGTCAATAAACCAACTTGAGGTACACACTGTAAATTTAACTTGGGATTGGCTCAACCATATTAAAACATATTTGCAGGAGAATACTCCCAACAGACAAAAAAGAAGCCAAAAAGCTTCGAATGCAGGTGGCCATATATAGCATCATAAACCACGACCTATACAAAAGAATGTTTGGCATTCCTTTGGCGAAATGCCTAAGGCAAAACCAAATAAGATGCGTCCTCAAGGAAGTACACAAAGGCCACTACGGCGCCCATACCGGCATCCGAGCCCTCATCAGATGCCTCATACAAGCAGGCTATTATTGGCCCACCATGAAGAAGGAAGCCGCCGACTTCGTCAATGAAGTGCGAGCAGTGCCATAAATACGCTCCTATGATACACCAAGAGGGTGAGCACCTCCACTCGGTCACATCGCCATGGTCGTTCATCAAATGGGGGATGGACATCATCGGACCCCTTTCAGTAGGACGAGGTAATATACAATTTCTTTTGGTTTTAACCGACTATTTTTTCAAGTGGGTAGAAGTAGGTTCATTCCCCTAAATACGCGAACAAGAAGTTATCACATTCATATGGAAGAACATCATATGCCGCTTCGGCATCCCCAAAGAAATCAACGGTGACAACGGACCTCAGTTCACCGAGAAAAAAACCGCCAAGTTATTCAAGAAATGGCACATCAAGAGAATACTTTCCACGCCATATCACCCTGCGGTAAACGGCCAAGCCGAATCCTCTAACAAAATAATAATAAACATCATGAAGAAGAAACTCTAACATGTCAAGGGACTATGGCCGGAACTACTACCAGAAGTGATATGGGCATAGCACACCATGCCAAAAACAAGCACAAGAGAAACGCCATATTCACTAATCTATGGGACTGACGCAGTGATACCAGTCGAGGTTGAGGAACCAAGTTTGGGATACTCCAATGAGAGCGGACCAAGCAATGACGAGAACAGAAAGCCAGACCTCGACGAAGCTGAGGAACGAAGAGATATGGCTCAAATAAGAATGATAGCCCAAAAATAGCAAGTAGAATGGTATTACAACAAAAAGGCCAAAGTAAGACTACTCAAAATAGGGGACTATGTACTCAAGGCCAAAACACAGGCGAGCAAAGACCCAAGAGAAGGTAAACTAGGAACCAATTGGGATGGGCCATACAAAATCACGGCAGCAGCAAACACGTGATCATTCCAACTAAAACCAATGGGGGGAAAGCTACTACCAAACAATTGGA
The DNA here is from genome assembly GCA_026770625.1 of Nicotiana glauca. NCBI lineage: Eukaryota > Viridiplantae > Streptophyta > Magnoliopsida > Solanales > Solanaceae > Nicotiana > Nicotiana glauca. The sequence continues at coordinate 26,230 of MU710507.1, read as the reverse complement.
ACGTCGCCCAACTCAAATACCTTAACTTCTGAGGACGGACGCCCTCCAAGTCGTACTCTTTTTTCCCTCACCCGGGTTTTATCCCAATTGGGTTTTATTAGGGAGATTTTTAATGAGGCAATGAAGGGGACGTCTCGAAGTTCAAGTATAATTCATCTCCCCGCCTATCGACTACTCCAGGCCGAGCGATGAAGGGACTAGGTAGACTGGAACTTCTCAAATGTATGTATGGAACAAACATAAACATGTAATATTCTCCAATGAATGAAATAAACAAAGCAGAATGCAGCATCTTTGCACAACTCCAAATCATTTTACATCCTACATAATTACTTGACTTTCAACCTCGCTCGAATTACTATACATTCGACCTCTCGAATTACGTGACATTCAACCTTGTTCGAATTATGTGACATTCGAACAAGCTCGGATTACTTTACATTCAACTCGCTCGAATTACGTGACATTTGACCTCGCCCGAATAACATGACAATCGACCTCGTTTGAATTAAATGACATTCGACCTTGCTCGAATTACTTTACATTTGACTCGCTCGAATTACTTGACATTTGAACTCGCTTGAATTACTTTACATTCGACCTCGCTCGAATTACTTTACATTCAACTCGCTCGAATTATTCGATATTCGACCTCGCTAGAACTACTTTACATTCAACCTCACTCGAACTATTTGATTTTCGACCTTGTTCGAATCAATCAAACCTCAACCTCGTTCGAGTTAACTAATACTCGGCCTCAAGACAGTATATTCGATTCCGCCAAAATCAACATTACATGCAAATGGCCGAAATATCAGGAACTTCCCCACATAGCAAAAAAAAAAAGAAGAAGAAGAAGAAGAAGAAGAAGAAGAAGAAGAAGAAGAAGAAGAAGAAGAAGAAGAAGAAGAAGAAGAAGAAGAAGAAGAAAAGGGAGAGAACATGAATCCAAAAATAAATAGCAAAAAGGCAATTGTTCTATTTCAATTGTTGGATTACAGTACTTTTTACAAAAGGCTCGAGGACGCCCTCACAAAAATATCAACCCAAAAAAAAAACTAAGTACAAAAGCTTCACGCTACATCATCCCCATCAGCATACTCATCATCATACCAAGGATAAGAGGCAAGCTCATCTGCATCGTCGCCATCATCATTCTCGTCGGGTATCGTAACCACAAGCTTCACGAGTTGCACATGCCTTGGCACGAACTCCCTCAAGCTCTGCCTCGGCAACCTTCCAGGTAGCTTTCAATGACTTGTACACGTCAAGTTGAGCCTTGACATGGACCCACACATTTCATACAACTCCCACGACACACCGAGATCGGCGAAAGTATAAGATGTAGATGGTTGTGCCTGCTCTTGTGTCTTCTCGGCCCTCAGGACAACGACTTGCTCATTTAACTCAGACAACTCCGCCTCCAAACCCATGATCCGCTCCTATAAACTCGCCTCCTTGAGCGCCGATGTCTCCTCCTCGTTGGCCCACTCGGACCTCCAAACACGCAGGGCATCATCTAGAGCCACCGCCTCAGCCGTAGTGGCCATTCTGAGTTTCTCAACTCGACCTAACTCTTTGATCTTGGCACTCAATTCATCCCTTAAGTCGACGGCCCTTGCCTCATTCTGCTCGAGTCCAATCGTTAAAAATGCCACCTGCACTTGAAGGTCAACATTCTCGGCCATCGCTACCCTGCTTACCTCAAGCTCGTCCTCATTAACCTTTAACACTCCATCAAGCACGATGCACCTGCTGACGGCCCCCAAAATTTCCTCGTACCTCTCCCTCAGCTCTTCGTCTTTCTTTTTAGCTCCTCATCTTTCTGCTTGAGCCCATCACGAAGCGACTAAAACTGGCCATCCTGGCTGAGAAAGTCGGCTAGCGTTCGGTGCTTAGAACGGTACTCTCTGTACTTGGAGGTTATCTTCTTAAAAATGGACGTCCTCCGCTCCTCCCGTCAGTCGCGCTCAATCTCCAAAATAAGGGTCTAACATGCGAAAAAAAGAGGAGGTCAGTGCAAGCAAGTTACACGTATGAAACAAACCTAACCTAACATAGGAAAAGCGAACTTACTCACAAGGCCATGCCAGATATACCCAGCAATAGGCTCGCATCTCTTAGCGTCTGTAGCGTCCATTCTTGAAAGTCACGCACACGGGAGTGAAGGCCGGCACCGCCCGTTCTGAGTTGGCCAAGAGGTCGTAATCCGCGAGAATGACTATATATCAATTAGGACCCTCCGTCCTTATCTCCACGTGAGTAGTCCTCTCCATGAAGATCCGTATCTCATCAGGGTCGATTTCCGAACCAGAGTCATCATCCCCATAGGGACAACTCTATCTCTCCCAGCCACTGATGACAAGCCACCTTTAGTAGCCCGCATAAGCTCTCCGCTACCATGAACCCCCTCAACCCTAGAGGGCCTATTCTCTATGATGGCACCCACTGCAGAAACGGCCTCGACATCTGGTGTAAGCATAGACTCCACTTCCAAAGCAATGAATCTTTTCGGCTCAACATCAGCGACAATGTCTTTCCCGGTCTTCACCCTTCGTCTTTTCCTCGGTGATACCTCCTCGTCGCAAGATGGCTCATCCATAAGGTGAAAGATAGGCTGAGAAGATATCTCATCCGGCATGGCAACAGTTTGAGGGGCAGAGTCCCTTATTGGCGTAACTTGGGTCCTGCCTCCTCGAGCAGACTCAGCTAAAGCAAACTGCATTCCAGCCGACGCGATAGCCTAGCGAAATGCAGGCACTGGAGCCTTCACCTTTTTGGAAACTCGCCGACCTGGCACCAAAGGAAGGTCGCATCAAAAGGAAATAGTGAACGGTAATAAGTTAAAGTAGAAATAACACTTACTGGACGGAGTCTTAGGTCCAAAGCGCTTGTGCAAGGATGCCCAGTCGCGAATTCCCACAGTGTGGGGTAACACACGAGCCACTCAATCTTCAATATCGAAGACGGGAGAAGGTTCACACCAGCTGAAAACAAGGAAGCCTTGAGAGTCGAAAATGAAAGAAGAAGAGGAAGAAAGAAAATAATGAACATACGGTAAGATACTTATGATTATAGTTCCATTGCTCAGGAAACCCGGTCGGATTTGCCACCAGGTGCTCGGTCTTGATGAAGATGTATTTATGCCAGAACCACTGGTTCGCCTTATCATCCATCCCAGCTACCAACCCTTTGATCCCACGATTTTCGCAGATGTATGAACGTGCCTCTATAAAAGCTGCACGAGAATAGATGCAGCAGATGGCAAATATTGACATCACAACCGGCCAACTCTACGTACTTCGCCAGCATCAGGAAAACTTTGTATAAATAAGGGGAGAGCTGCGCCGAGAAGACGTTGTAAAAGTGGAAAACTCTTCCGCTAATGGAGGGAAAGGAAGAGAATAACCAACTAGGAACGGGTAAACATAGAAAGCATAATATCCAGGTCAGTGAACCTATACTATGTCGTCTCCCGCCGGAATAATCTCAATGTGAGAAGGAATACGATATTTAGACCGGAGGTCGGCTATTTGATGCAGCCCCGTCTCAGAAAGCTCCTGAGCAGGAGCGAGAGAAGGTTCCTTTGGGAAGTCATTTCTGACTAAAGGATTCTTGGAAACCACCTCCTCCACTGTAGGGAAGTTTTCTCTCTCCTCAACCATGGATTCCTCACCGCCGGAAAGAATGGCCACCGATAAAGGAATGGCATCGGAGACTTCATCGTGAATATGAGGGGAATTTGACATATTTCCATAGTAAAGTGTGTACAGGAAAGTCGGAGAAAGAAGATATCAGCCCGGAAAGAAATCATGGACTAAAATTGAAAAAGTTGTAAGAAATCGGAAATAGAGATCAGAGAAGATCAAAGAAAAACAATATGCATACAGCAAGGGGAATGCTGAAAGTTTCAAAAATGAAACCCCTATCCTCTACTTATAGGGTTGGGTAACATCGGAATCGAGACAAAGAACCATCAACGACACCAAAATCGAAGCGACAACAGCACAGACACTGCATTGGGAAGACGCGTAATGATGACGTACGTGGCATGATGTCATCCTACATCAGCCACACCAACTGCAGCCCCGATGACAACGCCGTCAGCTCGACCTCGGCGATTCGATTCAAGCATCACGACCAAATTTCCTCTGAACGGTTGCAAATAGAATCCACTTATCGAGGACTTCCATCATCATGACCTCAACAAGCGGAGGGACTAACTGTATTGGTCGAAATTTGGACTGGACTTAATAACTGCAAATAGATGTGGTCGAGGATCAATCCGACCACGACACAAGGGCGAGGAGTCGTCTTAAGAGGGATTAGTGCCGAGGTCAAGCAAAAAGTGTACGGAGGCAACGGTAGAATCAGTCTAGAATAAAAAGAAAGAATAAGTCTAGAATAGAATGAAAGAATATTAATTATTCTTTCTGTTGTACTTTTTAGGGTTTCATAGGAATATTCACTATAAATAGGAAGAGATAAAGAACAAAAAAGGGGATCTTCACTTTTCGGAGAAGAGCATATTGTAAAGGGTTGATCATCCAAGTCATCTAACAGTTGGGTGATAAATTCCTCCTTATTACATTCATTGCCATTATCTACATTTATTGCATGCTTTTACTACTACATTCATTCACAATTATTGAGTATTTGAAGTTGGTATACATCATTTTTGGATTCAACCTGACATCATCAATACATCTAAAGCATTAGATCTGGTAGTTATTATATTTAACTAGGATTCACCCTCTATTTTCTCATTATTTCGTTTTAAGAAAAGGTTTAGCACTATATATAGAGAGAGAGAGAGTCGGCCTTATAAACACTTTTTCATCAAAAAGTTTAGGCAGCAAGCATACATTCTTTGCTGGAGAATGTTAGCACAAATTAAATGGTATATATTTTTATTTCTTTTAACCATCCAGTTGAGGTTCGTAAGAGTAGCAAGGTATCTTGTGCCTTTGATTTTATTTATTAAGTTCAAGTCATCCATTCTTTTTAGACATGGTAAGCGTCGTGCATCCTTTTCTCATTACTGGTAAATGGTAATACCCCACAGGCCACAACAAATTGAATTCTTTGGAATCGATCAATTTGGAACCTCGTTTTCTGCAGGAAGAAGATTAACTTGCATATATAACATTATTATTAGAAACATGATAATGTGGGTCATTATCACACTTGTACGATACATGCATGTTGGATCACCCTTAGGTTTATTTCCTTTTTTACGAGAAAAGTATCATTTATTTCTTACGATATGGTCTTACTCACTCTTACCAAACTAGTGCATTGCCGCTTGATATTTTACTCGAGTAATTCCTGATATAGATATTTATATGGTGTTTTTTCCTTTTCCCATGTCATGTCATTTAACATAGTCAATCATTGTGGGAGTAGTTCCCATGGAGTACTAAGGACTAATTAACTGAATTAACCAACGGTAAAGTAAGAACCATCGAATCCTTATGAGTCCATTTCAATTCCAGGGTTACGACTCGATGGATAATAACACAAGGGAGATGTTATCGTACGCGCCTTTCATGTACAATTGAACACGGCAAACATCCAATTATATTAACACAACAGAGTTATACATACAGATTTCAGGATGAAGTCATCTTGCAGCCTTAACAAAGTGACAAAAACCAAGTGACGAGCATAATTCAAGCAATTACCTTGCTACTTCTGGTTAATTTAACCACCATGGGAATCACAATAAAAGTTTCAAATAAATCATTTAAAGGTTTCATGTTTGGCATTTCTTTTCAATATAATAAAGGGAAACATGTGTAGAAAAGGCATAATTACAGAATATTACTCTTCCATTTAAAACTCTTCAGGTAGGAGACCATCAACAAACTGATAATAGCTACTACCCAAACTTCGCCTGCTGAGAATTAAGTTGCTCATGAATGTAGCGGAATTTCTCTTTAAGCTTTTGTATCTGCAAATTTTGACAAGGTTTAAGAAACCAAAATGGAGAAATAACTCCAAGATTGACGGTTACACAAGAAGAAGAATGGAAGGAGTGTGAGTATGTACCCTTTTCAGCTCAATTTCAGTTTGCCGCTTCTGTTGCCCCACAGAATGCCGCAGGTTGGTGATGTCGAAAACATTATCTAAATCATCTTCAAAAGCAGATTCTAAGTCCTCACGAAGCATTGCAGGCAGCTTGTCAACAACAGGCATGAGTAGAAAACAGTTGAACTGCAGATAACAACAATCTCTTAGAATATGAACAAAAAGAGAAATCGGAAATCAACCAAACTTAACATGAATTGATTTCGTTAAGCAAATGAAAAACATAATTGAATAGCTCCAATATCTGAAAGATGACGCAACCTCTAAGGATGGGGTCCAAGCTGGTGTCTGGTTCGCAAGATGGTGATATGACTAGAAATTTAATGGCAAGATATTTATGAACAATTATGTGGATTAAGGCCTAGGCTCCATTTTCTTTTTTAATGATTTAGATGTCTGAATAATTATTAAGATATTGTTTCTAAATCTGAAAATGCGTATAACTTATCTAAATCATTTAGATCTTACCCTATTAAATATTCTCTTATGCCATGAAATATTCAGTTCAGCTGAGAAAAGCGAACCTTTAGTTCTGTTGATGCCAGGAAATATTCTCTTATGCCATGAAATATTTGTTGAACCAAGGCATAAACAATTCTTTCCGAAGAAGGAGCAAGCCTCCTGTTCCAAAGTGTGCTATCTAAAAGGTCAGCTAGTCTTGTTTCTGTTGTCTGAGTACTCGTATTTGAATCATTCCCTGAAGCCAAATGACTAAGCTTTACATCTGTCCTGGGCTTAACATCCTGCTTGTTATCACTGGCTACAGATGCAGTTGATAAATCTTGAGAAAGACCGTTAGATGTGGAATTACCAATAATGGCAGACTGTTCGGATCCACCAAATGAATCTAGAAATTGACGTAATCCGGCCCGATTCTGAAATGATAAACAGTACAAATGCAGATATATTAGACCAGCAAAGATTTTTAGGAGGAAAACAGTGAACAAGCTGTTACCAAAGCAAATGATGCATGGCAGTCACTGGGGACTCAGTAAGATCGGGCGGAGGGCAGCTCAGTGCACTAAGCTCCGCTATGCGCGGGGTCCAGGGAAGGGATAAAAAATGGAGTATGTAAAAGACGGAGTATAATTCATGGATTAACGACTAGTAAATTTTAATTTGTATGCAGTAAGCAGACCTTATTGTGGAGGGACCATGTCACGTAGCGAGTGGTGCTCACTAAATCCTCCATGCACCTGGAACACGTATGGATACCAAAATATTATACATTAATCAAATGCTGAACTGAAAGCATTTGGCTCAGCATATCAGAAATACACACAAGAAGTATCCTTTGTGAGCAAGAGAAAAAGCAGTTTCAGACTTCATGCTGCAACAAGGTTAGTAGATACAAAACCAAGAAAGCAGAATGGGCACCAGACCCGCTTAGGTGAATATAAAATTGAAAGGATAGAGATTTTGAATGGTTGTGAAGCCATTCTAATAAACTTCTGAGCTCAATCTGGAAGCACACAAGTTTAGTATTACAATGACTGAAATTTAGGTGCCAGTATTAGAGAAAACAGAGATAAGAAGCGTACGAAGAAAAATCTTTTATTCAAACACACAAAGTTGACCAGTGCCTTGTGTTTATGGAACGTATAGTTACAAAATAAAACTGATAGAAAGAAAACTGGGGGAGCATGGGAGGAGCTAGGGGCCGGAAGGGGGACCCTCTTCGTCGAAAAATTACACTGTGCATATAAGGTCAAATTTTATTTTTACGTACATATATTAGATAATGAACCCCCTTAGCTTCTTTGCGTGTTTACTTTTTTATTTTTTGAACCCCATTGGTGAAAATCTTGCCTCCTCCACTGGGGGGGATAGAAGAGGAAATCAAGTAACTTGTCACCAATTGTTAAAGTCAGATATCTTAGACACAATCAATGATAACCATCCAACAACTCATAGAAACTAAAATTAAAAGAGTAAAAAAGGATAGGATCATTTGGGTTTCCAGTTAGTTGGAGCAAAAGAACCTTATGAACACTACAAGCTATTCCACACAACAATAATTGGCAAAACATAATTTGAAAATGAGAGTATAGATGCAGAAAAGCATTTACTTTTCACGGCATGATTTTTCTGTGGATTCTGCAAAATTGTTGAAAGCATCTGCTACACGCCTCAGAAATACATCATGGCCACTCAGGTATTCCCCTTCTTTCTTCAGAAACAAGTCAAACATCAGAGCATTAGTTTTCAGAGGAACATGATGACATTACTTGCATGAATCTTCAAATATTGCAAGGACAGAACAGGTAACAAGTAATACCAAAATAATTTGTACCTGAAGAAGATAAACAGCAATTGGAAGTAACCGTTTCAGAATGTGTAATAGTCTGCAACCCAACTGTATGTAAACGGTGGCAAACTTGGTTAACTTACATAAATATTGTAGAGTTAAGAAGAATGAAATGACGATAAAAAGCAAGAAAAATTACTTAGATTATAGATCTGTAACATGCCTAATGAAGAGTAGTTTAATTACAGAAGAATTTTCTCCAGCTAACTTCAGCAAAAAATATTTTGCAACATATCAGAACTGAAGCACAACTCCTAATATCTCCAACTAAAAATGAATTTTTCATAGTGAGGAATTACATGTTCTTTTTTTTATTTGCACGGGGTGTCCGAGTCTCTAAGAGCCCCGACTAATCCCGGGGGTGCACAGGCCCTCGGCAAGGAGTTGTATAGGGATTATTTAGAGATATTCCTGGTCTTAATTCAAGGAGGAGACATTTGAGTAAGAGGCTGAATATTTCAAGAGACCAACTGATCAAGTGATCACAAGGAGAAGAATTGTTAAAGTTCATCGCTATCAAATGACATGAGCTACAACCGCTCTTCTATCTAACCCTTCTTGCAGGAATGATCTGATTGGCCCCGCCTGTTGATACCATACCACTTCGTAGCGCAACATCAGAAGCAGAAAAGCGGACAAGGTTAGACTTACCAATTATTTTATCAAGAATCTGGATTTACAAGCTATGATACAAAAAGACTGACAACTAAAATTTGCTACATGTTCTCTTTCTTTCCCTAATTTAAGTTCAGTTTCAGCCCATATTACATTACATATCCCAACTTCTTTCGGGTAGATGCACAATTTGAGAAACTGACTACTATAGTTAATGTAGGGATCTATATCCACACGGACTCTACCCATATGGAGAGGGTGTTTTAGAAATGAGGTGGGTTAGGAGGATGGTGATGATTGCTTTTAAATAGCCAGTGCAAATATGAGTGAGCGAGTACTGTGAAGATTTATTTACGCAACCTAAGTAACCTACCTTGCCTGCAAGGTATATATGATATTGTACTTCATTAGATATAACATTCGACCCACTGACATTTTTCATTGTACCACGAATATTCTCGCCAATTTTACCCATATGTTCTGGATAACATGGTGGGTAGGAGAGGGTTAGATTGAAATTATTGTACCTACCATAGGTATGAGTAGCATAACAACAACAACAACAACAACTACCCAGTATAGTCCCACAAGGTGGGGTCTGCGGAGGATAATATGTAGACAGGCCTTACCCCTACCAGAAAGGGCAGAGAGGTTGTTTCCAATCGACCCTCGGCTCAGGGAAGGAAAGGGAAAACAAAAACAAAAA
>MU710507.1:0-14954 GCA_026770625.1 Nicotiana glauca | reverse complement strand
ATGCAAGCCTCCACTTCGACCACCCCGCTCCTATACGATGAGTGACATCCCCGTCAATCTCTCCGCCCCCCTAAATCACCGACCCAAGATATCTGAAACTGTCCCTCTTGGCGATGACCTGAGATCCAATCTTCACGTCCCTGCCTACTTCGCTCGGCTCGGCGCTAAACTTGCACTCCAGGTATTCAGTCTTAGATCTGCTTATTTTGAAACTCTTAGACTCGAGAGTCTGCCTCCATACCTCTAGCTTCTCATTAACACCGACCCTCGTCTCGTCTATCAATACTATGTCATCAGCAAATAGCATACACCAAGGCACATCCCCTTGAATATGTCGGGTTAGAGCATCCATCACCAAGGCAAACAAGAGAGGGCTAAGCGCCGATCCTTGATGGAGCCCCATAACCACCGGGAAATGGTCTGAGTCACCACCCACCGTCCTAACCCTAGTCTTAGCTCCATCATACATGTCCTTGATTACTCTGATGTAGGCTTCCGGCACGCTCTTCGCCTCCGGGCACCTCCATAGCACCTCCCTTTGGGACCTTGTCATACGCCTTCTCCAAGTCGATAAACACCATCTGCAGGTCCTTTTTCTTATCCCTGAACTGTTCCACCAATCTCCTGACAAGGTGGATAGCTTCTGTAGTGGAGAAATTTCAAAAGTGGAGGGGTAAGGGTCTTTTAAGAGCCAATGCATAGCCTACCCATAAACATCTTCACTTTAACGTGCCAATGTACAAATAAAGCTCAGTAGTCGATAGAGTTGTTCAGTTGGTGCAAGCTATTCACCTATTATAGTCTTCTTCTTTTCTTTTTTTTTTTTTGACAACAACCTATTATAGTCATAACTCCAACTTCTTATTTATTTTTATTTTTTTGGTAACTCATAACTCCCACATCTTATGTTCTTTAGACGAAACAACAAATCTATGTAACTCTCTTTGATACGATCTCTCACAGAAAACCTAGCATATTTGCCCTACCCCACATCAAACTTAGCTGAGACTCGAATTAATTTCACCACCTAGCATAAATCAATTACACATGATTTAACTGCATAACAGATGACAAAAAGTAATTTAACATATTCAGAAAATAATAATAAACGAACGCAACACTAAGTTACCTGATGAAGGAAAGGTTCAAATGTATCACGAGCCTTGGCAACAGCAATTACACAGGCTGTTCTAAATGCTCAATGTTTCAAGATAAGGTGAAACAAGAAATTAGTGAACAGGAATCAGAAAATAAAAGGCGAACATAGACAAAAATTTAAATCATGTTTTCAAGTGTATACGCACCTAGAATAGTTAGTTCCATCATGAATGTCTTCAACTCCACATGCATTCACTATTTCTTCTCGGGTAATTGGAGGGCATTTAATTCCTCCAACAACAAAACGAAACTCAGCCATTGCACGATGATATTGGGCCCCTCCATAAAGACGCATGCCTGCATTCTGCAATGGATAACAATTTAGCTGAAACTCCCGATAAAGCGTTTCACAAGAAGTCTAGTGGACTTGTCTTAGTCAATAACAGCAGAAAATCAAAGACATGTTGAAAGTGATTCTCTCTCCTCTTTCAGCTTCAATTTAAACAAATACTCCTAGTAAACAGCTTAGAAGATGAAAAGTTGAAAAACTTGTGTGAACAACTTAGGAAGCAGCATCTAATATAACTAGGAAACAGCTAAACCAGTGTTTCAATGCTTTAAACAACACCTACAGAACAAATGGTGTGGTTTAATGTATTCCATATGCTTTCCAACAGAATCAACTGCGGAAACCAATTAATCTAGGATATAAGAATCACCGGCATAACAATATATGTTGTGCCTCAATCAGCTGTCACATGTGCATTGAGTGTCCAAGTATCCACTTCCCAAGTTCTCTTTTCTTTTTTTCGCCTAACCACAGGATCAACAACTAATAAAAATTTACAAATAGAGCAGCACTTACAGGTATCAGTTTGTGTGGGAACTGAAGACCATCAGATCCAATAAATGCCCCTCCATTGACCCTCTCATCTTGTAGGGTTTCCCCTGCATCCAAACACAGAGTTGAGTTTGCTGAAACCGAAACATATAATACTTAGGCTTCTGCCTCCAAAAATATTAGAATTTTTCATTTAGACTTAATCACAAAAATCACCTTTTTTGGTTGGGTTAACTCTGTTGTTACAGTGCACTTTCCATCTTGTTAAATAACTTACAATACTGAAAACCCCAAATAAAATATTATAAGAAAGACTAATACATCTAGAGTTTACATACACACATACATATGCATAGAATAACTAAGGCGGCAAGCAGCCCCGTAGGGTTTTCTTTTTTCCAGCTCCATTTCTTTCTTTGGTTTCCTAGATGAAAGTTTCCATTTCCTTTTTATACAGTAATTTCACTCTGTCTCTTTAACTTTGTTTCCTTAATCTTTCAGATTTTCGGTCTTTGACTTCTTAGTTACAGTTTTTGTTTCATGCTGCTGCTGCTGTTGCCCCTGCACTCTCTGCTAGGTACTCACCCTCATGGGCCTTGATCCTAGTGTCTAAGCCATTAGGTATGGAGCAATGGCAGCCGGCCGGTCTTGCTTATTTTATGCATGTTTTTTATTTCTTTTTATTTTTAATGTCACTTCAAAATTCTTATTGCAACAAAATTGTAAAGAAAATGGATCTGCTCAACCTCAAAGTTAGCTCATCAGGAAATGATTGTCCAAGACCATATAAAGAGACTACGGCTCATACCTTCAGAACTCTAAAGACCACCCCACCCCACCCCGTGCACACTAAGGATTAGACACTCAGGAGTGAACCAAATAACATGGGGTCCAACTTTGGGTTTGGTTGAGGGTATGGACTGTAAGTCTCTTTATATGGTCGTGGACAATTCTCAACTCATGAGCTAACTTTTAGGTCTAAGTCCAAGATCCATTCGTTTTACATGATCTCAAGGCAGGCAAAGGTCTTGAGTTCAAGTCACACTGTCACCCGTTATTGAAACAAACTTCTAAGTACTTAACTCATGAAAAGAATTAGACCCGCACGTGACGGGGCGTATTGCACATCTAACATAAAGAAATAAAGGAGTCCCCTTCTCTAACAGCTTAACTTTTAGATAAGATGGTCACACAATTCAACAAGAATTAAACTATAGCCCCATCCATGGAACTTTCAACTCCTTATACTATGTTGGACTCTAGTAAACTATCGTGTTTTATTTGCTCGTACATGTTCTTTTAAGACCTTGATCATGATGGACCCCTCTCTGCTCCAACCTAGCAAGAGCTCAACAATTGATTTTGGCATGGTCCAGCTCATGCCCCAGAATTACCAGAAACATATTCCACAGCTGCCCGAATTACCAAAAACATATCCCACAGCTGCCTAGTGACCATACAATGCAAGAAGAGGTGGCCAACTTCTTCCGGATGCTCTTCACACAATGGACATCTACTGCACAGTTGAAACCCTCTCTTTTGGAGGTTCGATTGTGTGAGACAAGCCTCCCGAGTAACAATCCAAGAAAACAAGAAACCTTCAAAGGAGCCTTGCTTCTCCAAACCTTTTACATAATACCCCGAATCCAGCATGGATTTTATGGTTACTTTGTGATGTGTTATTTTTATTTTGGTGTAGAAGTAGTTGGTCTTCGACCTGGTATAGTTATTACACGTAGTTTTCCTGTTCTCTGGGTAGGAATTAGCCGGTTGTAGAAACAAAAGTGACAAGACAATAACATTTTCAAACCCAAGAATTACAAAGTGAAATTTGAGGCAACAACATAGAAGCTAGAAAAAGCAATCAAATCAAAACTAAATGGAACCTAGCTAATACTGTCAAGTTTATGGATATTGAAAACTAAAAACTAGCTATTAAACTGAATAAGGGGGACAGAAACGAAGAACGTGGTATTCGAAATTGAATAATCCATATAGTCAGTTTAATTTTGCATTTCCAACCTTCTTCGCTGCTGAAAATCAACACATTTAAAATCTTCTATCTTTTGAAAATGGCATTCCAAGACGCAATACTGCAGGCAAACTACTTTGCAGAAAATGATTTGAACTTCCAATGAATTCCAGATAAAAGAATCACCTCTAGAGAAAGATAAATGATCATTGGAAAGCAAAATAATGGAAGAGAACATATGGTCACTCTTGGTTTATGTCAAGACAGAAATTTCATTTGCTAAAACTGAATGCGCCATCATGCAAGACTTTCAAAAGATACAGCCCCTTTATAAATCAGAAATATCAAGCATAATTTACCGAATTTGTCTGGTGGTGCAATAACCGTTCCTTTCAACAACAGTGACAGCTGAGAAATAACAAAAATTCAGTCAGGTGGCTTATCTAACAAAACGACGCAGTTAACTTTCAAAATGAGCTAACGGTAAGATAAAAGTGAACCAGTAAGAAACCATTAAGCAAGCAAAAGAAACACGACTAATGTAGAAACTACATGGGGACCACTTGAAGGACGATCTTTCCCCTCAATCCATAAAAAGAAAAAGATATTATGCAATGAAGATAGAATTTCAGGCATATGTGGTGTGGGAAAAACTTTACACCTTGGTCAAAAATAGATCATGGAAAGTTCTTCCTTTCTCCTTCAGTTTTGCTTCATTCAAAGAGCTGGAACAGACAAATAGATATCAAATTGGAAAAGTATATAAAGATTACAGAGATGCATAAAATGTTCTCGCCAGGACCAATGATATAGACCCCTCTATGAACCATAAAATAAAATACTCATCACTGTCACGTCAAATTATCCCTTCTTTCATTATCCAGCCTAAAAGAGTAGCGGCATACCTGAGTTGTTGATCTAATTCACTCAGCTTTCTAGTGCTGCTCCGGTACTCTTTCTCGAGGAGGGGAATAATTGATGGCACACTGTCCATGTACCTGCGTAACAATACATTCGAAGGTTAAGTTTCTGAATCTAATGGCAAAAGAAATGAAAGACTTTAGGCATATAAAAAAGGAGAAAAAAACAAAAAGAAAAAAAGACTCTACCTTTTCAGGAGCAACTCCTCCAAGAATAGCCTAAGGCTGCTAACACCTATTCTGCTTCTTTCATGCTTTGAAAGTGCTCTGCCCAACTTCTCCTCCAATGCTACTAAATCTTCCACCTCCCGTGATGAAATAGCCTGTCAATCGCAGCAGTAAAAATGTATTCCACAGGATATTGCAACCTAGCTCTATTCATCTACCTTCAACATGGAATCATAATGGTAAACCAGTCAAACAGATTCTTATGATATTTTTCCTTTTCACTTAATGATAATGGTACACCTTTAGCACATCAAGTCTTTTTGTCATTGATTCAGGCTCATCTACAAACCTTTTGAACTGCAGCTAACAGGATCTAAGTAGCTCCTACAATAAGATAATACACTTGAAATGATACAACCACCCTGGATTTGCTGGAACTCTAGAAGAAGGAAGAGAAGACGTAGGGCCTGGGATGTTTCCCCACTAGCAATCATGTGGGTCTTGTGGAAAGAGAGAAATAAAAGAGCTTTTAAGGGGACAAAAATGATTTCGTACACTTGAAAAAGCCTTTTATTCTTAGTTACTTTTAGTGCACCAATGAAATTTCTGCCTGTATAGAAGATCGGGCGTCATTTGTAGAGAACCATACTATGTAGGTTATTTACTTTTTGGTATACGCCTTGTACACAGGAGATTTACCACATTACTAAAACTACTTTATTAAAAAATAAAAACAAAAATTGCAGAAGACCTCGCTAACATGCATTTGTGATATCACTACTATGTTATACAGAACCAACGAGTTTTTCCAGAATGTAATATCCCACATGCATTCTTTCTACAGATTTTCAAGTTATTGCACCAGAGAACGGAAATCACCAGAGAACGGAAATCACACCAACATGAATGTAGATAACATACCTAGAGTATCTCTTCAAAGTAACACAAGCCACATTACAGTTTTAACATAAATGCTTGTTGTATTCCAGAAGAAATAGTTGAGATTGCATGTTAAGAGCTTTTGTGCTCTTTATTGGATTAGTTAATTGACCAACGGCATGCTCATCAATTCACAGATGTGCACTATGTTCTATATTCTGCTATAGACGATGTTATTGATACAATGAAGGAACTGAAAGTCAATTTTCACGGTCATTACTTTTGTAAAGAGCCAAAAAAAAAACAATTCAAAATCAAATGGCATAAGGAGAAATAGCGCAAGATCTCTACTAAATATTTGATCATCGATTTTTTACTCTTAGCATTCCCAACCACATGACAAGTAGTTGTTAACCTGAGGAAAGCCCGGTCACACTCACTAACTCTATGAAATGCCAAAATGAAGCAAGACTGAAATGCAGTTTGTTTGGATTTCTTGTTTGTATTTCACTGAAAGAAGCAGTAGTACAAATTTCAACTAACTTTTCCCCCACTATCGTGATTTTCTCGTAGAAAAAAAAGGCGTATGGCACATGGGGCTTGAGAGGTCAGAAATTGAACCTGTTTGAACTCATCATTGGATCTGAAAACTGATTCAGGTCCAAAACCAACTCTCCCAGAAGGAACAGATGTAAAAAAGGGAGAATCACCCAGCATAAATCCATCAAGTGTACTTGCTGGTGGTGAAAGGAAAACTTCAACATCAGAAGCTCGTGCGAACTGAGGTATTTTTGTATCAAGCTTCGTTGCAACAACCACAGTCCTTGAAAGCTCAGGATCAATCTGTATAAGGTTCGACATACCAAAAAAGTAAAGCATATGTACTAGTGGCAAAGCGAGGAATTTTTAAAAGAGGACTCAAAAAAATACTAGAATATCAAAATTGGGATTTAAACTTCTGATACAAAGCAATTGTTGAATACCCTTTACCATTACACTAGATTTTTTCCCTGTGTCAAGGGGATTCAACAGTTTACATTTAACCAAGAAATATATTTTTACCATGTTTACACAGTACAATTTTTGAACAAAGGGGATGCAATTGAACCCCCTTCCCCTTGCTAGCTCAGCCCCTGATTCTACACAAGACTCAAGAGCACACAAACATCTGAACATGCTTTGTTTACAAGGTGACATGGAAAAGCATCTATCTTAGTTGTTTCAACCAGTTTGGCATATATAAAGGGTTATTACTTTCATTTTTCTAGCACATCTCATAATATAGTCAAAAATTTGTGCAAACTTTAAGCTACAAGTTATCAGGAGCAAAAATTATAAGTAACAAACTAGGATTAAACAGGCAATACCTGCATTACGACCCTCCTCGTAGTTGCATTGCTCCAATCATTACAATCTTCCAGGCACAATATAATGAATTCCCTGTGCTGCATTTTCGCTCGCACCAATGACTCCACTGCACGAGCTTGCGCCTGTATTGTATACGGTCTCAAGATTCAACTAATTATGTGTTTCCATATTTCGCAATTTTTAAAAAGATGGCACAAGAATTGACCTGTAAAGCCCGATTTTTCCGACTAGGTGCTGGAGCAACAAGTCCTGGAGTGTCAATGATAGTAAGGTTGGGGCAATATTTGTATTCGATTCTGATGATTATCTCTTTTGCAGAAAACTGGCATGTTTCCTTCTCCAACCTCATGTTTTCAGCCTCAATATATACCTACAAAAGACACAATATAGTCAGTAAAAGTTTACTCCCTCTATCCCAATGTTTGACTAGTCACAAAGTTTAAAGAAAAAACATTTGACACATAAACTAAATAATATGCGAAGTACCAAAATTTCCCTTACTATCGTTAGCTATAGAGTTCACTGACAGTATAAAAAAGAATTACACTATTACGTCAAGTTTACCTATTATAGCAGGTAACTTGCCTTATTCGCAATATTATAAATCTCTCTTTTATGGAGGGTTACATATAGATATCTTTTGGCTGACAATGTAAAAGTTGCATACACCATCGGTTTGTATAAGCTAAACTCTTAACTTATTAGCATATCCTTTGATATTTTTCTCAAACTTTTATACTCCTACGTTCCACTTTATTTGACACTATTTCCTTATTAGTTCCTTCCCAAAAAAAATAACACATTTCTATATTTGGAAAGTTTAAACTTCACATGTGACCCTTAACGAGAGCTTTTAGAGTGAAACAAGAGTTATGGCATCTTTAACACCACAAATTTTGAAAGTATTCTTTTCTTTCTTAAACTCCGTGACGACATCACATAAATTGAAAGGAAAATGAACCAATTGTGACCATCTTTTTAGATTAAATTCTGTGCCGACGTCACATAAATTGAAAGGAAAATGGAGGGAGTATCAACTAGCCCAAAATAGTCATGCCATTGAACTAAAAATGGGAATGATAAGATTGAAATAGTTTCAACTATACAATTGCGACCTTCTTTTTAGACTGGTGACTAAAAAGGAAAATGCACTAATGCGACATAAAACGAGACGGCGTGAGTATTAACTAGCATATGAATTTACTTAACGATTGCCAAAATAAAAACACACACTCGTAACAACATAAGCATTTTTAATACCTGAATTTCTTGTAGAGATTTTTCATGAGAAACAGAGGGGTCAGAATCAGACAAGAGATGGCAAAGGGGAGAGTCACATTCGGGATTGTATTTCATGTGAAGAGTAATAGGGCGGCGAGTCTTGGTTCCACCACCGACGTGGTTGAATTGGAAGCCCATTAGTGCCTCCACCAGTGCGCTTTTCCCGTCCGTCTGGTGGCCCACTACCAGCACTGCTGGTGCGTCAAATGGAGTGTCGAATTCCTGAGCTAAACCGTGTAGCTCATTGTACGCCTCGTATAGCCTCCATTGCCCTTCCAATTCGTCCATCTTTTTGCTACCGGTCGCGGATTCTGGTGAACTTTCTTCGCCCGCCATTTTTTCTTTATCTTTCAGAGTCGGAGAGTTGAACAGTTGAAAAAGCGAACGAGCTCCAGCGGCTAGTGTGACTAGTGAGTGTGTGACTATTTGTAAAGCTTTTATCTCAAGTTTTGGGTTGTTATGCTTTTCTATTCTTGGGTTTTGGAACCACGCAAATAATGCCGAATGGATTGGAATAAAGCCATATTGCTTGGGCCGCGTTATTTTCAGTTGGGCCACTGAAAAGGGGATTGTTTTGGATCTTTCCTTTTTCATTTTTTTTTTTGAAAAAATCTCACTTTATACCTATTAGGGCCAAACTATTTACCTTTTAATACCCATCCCCAAACTATTTACCCTGCCTACCCAGCCGGCCCAATCTATTTACCACGCGGCCCAATCTACCCATCTCTCCCTTATCTTCGATCCAGCCCGTTCTTCCCACGATCTACCCATCTCTCCCATTCCAACCCATTCTTCCCACGCTTTCCTTATTTCTCTATCAGTTAACAGAGTACACTTTCCATAACTCCATAGCCAACCGATGAGAACGCAAAAGTGAAACACATTCGAGTTGTAATTTTTTTCTTCCGATTCCGTTCAATCTCTTCGTCTAGTAACTAATTTTGGGTTAAATTTTTTCTTTGGGTGAATTTTTTGCTTCTGAAAGTACATTTTAGTGAAACTGGGTTTTCAAATCATCATAGGATTTTCATGTTTTCCTTTGTACTTTTGTGAATCAATGTCTATGGGTTGTTGTTTTCTTTATGGGTCGGAAGAGTTGTGCGCGTAGATTGTGGCGTTTTGGACAATATCATTCTTCAAAAGAATTAGCTGGTGAATCCGTTGCCTCAGCCATGTCTGGCCCTAGTTTTTCCTTATTTTCTGATTCTCAGTCTCCACTTAGTCGTAACCCTAGCAGTAGTCATGTTGAAAACACAACTGAAAATATAAAATTAGAGGGTGGAAAAGGCAAAACTATTAATGCTGCGTCAGTCGATGAAACTCCCTACCTGTCATTACCCGACACAAATTCCGAACCAGTCATAGGAGGTGTTTCTGTGACTGATAAGGGAAAAGGTAAAGTTGTTGAAGATTCTGAGTTAGGGGGAAGCCGACGTGAATCCGTGCCTGAAACAGAGACTCAACCAGTAGATGTTGATTGTAGCGATGATTCTCAGTTAAAGAAGAGAAAAATTGGTGTCGCACCCAAGAAGGTAATTTTCTTACAATTATGATCTTTGCGATTTTTAATGTATAGTACATTGTTATTTTTTGATTTTCTGTTATGCTTTTGTATTATATTATAGTTATAGTCAGTTGTGTTAATTTTTTGAATTAAATAGACAGATTAAATTAATGTTCTGCTTGAGGTTTAAAAAAATGGTCGCCGATTCACTAGTGCTGTCAATCAGTATCTGTTGTTGTCAACCAAATTTATTGAAGCCAGAGCTGCTCTGTGTGATTTCTGATTTTCAGCTTTGCATTAGATGATTTTGTACGTGATCTAGTGTTTAGGCCAGTTGATAGTGGTGGTGAGAAGCAAGTATGGAAGGAATGGGACCGTGTAAGTTATGTGTGCATAATGAGCTTTTCTTTATAGGTGGCATGGTGTGGATGGGGTCAATGTGCAGAAGCCCCACGACCTTGGCTGGTGACCACCACTGGCATTGATTATAGGCAGGCATCGGGGTAGAGTGATCATGTATGGGGCGTTTTCTGAATAACACCCATTGTCCCTTTTGAACCATCTGAAGAATCCCTTAACCTTAAGTAATATGTTAGGACATGATTGACTTATTTTCTAATGAAAATAGTTTGTTGAATTGGTGCTAAGTAGT
Source organism: Nicotiana glauca (assembly GCA_026770625.1). Classification (NCBI taxonomy): domain Eukaryota; kingdom Viridiplantae; phylum Streptophyta; class Magnoliopsida; order Solanales; family Solanaceae; genus Nicotiana; species Nicotiana glauca. Next base: position 4,268 of record MU710507.1, on the reverse strand, counting down.
AGACAAAAAAAAGATTCTAGGTACTCAGTTACATGATTGACATAGTACTTGATTCTGGAAGGGGGAGGCAATGCTATTGGGTTAAAGAAATCTTTTGCTCAGAAAGCATGTCCACCAATGAGCGGCCCATGATTTTCAAATTTTGTAAGGAGATCGGCAGTCACTAGGCATGCAAAATTTAGTTTCAAAAGCTTGAAGATGCTCTTCACAGCTAGTTACGAATCATCCTGAAGCTCTGTGTCTTTCTGCTCCTATGTTTGTTTGACAAAGGTTTCCTTGCATATCCTGAGAGCCAAGTGTGATGTTAGCTTTTAGATACTTCTTAAGAACCAATATGTCCCACTTACCTTGGATTATGAATCAGCTTCTATTTTTGACTTTAGATCGTCATTCCGATGGAAATAGGGGTTCCCTTCTTTTATCAGTTAACTATACTTGCTGCTTTTATGTTTCCTTCATAGCAATTCACCATATTGTTTGGTGATATCATGTGATGGTAGTCGGTAGTGATTGAAAATGAATGTTTTTACAGCCAAATTTGCTATATGTCCCCCATCCAGAATTTGCTGGTTATGCAGAGTTAGCAACTTGAATAAGCGGTATTAGAGGGTACCTGATGAGTTTAAGGCACATAATGAATCACCTTATGAAGAAGCTGGCAGGCTAAGTTGAGCTTTTTTTGTTATTCACAATCTAAACCTGTTAGAAAGACACTCACCCTAATGTTGTAAAACTTGTATAATTTCTGGTGCATGCAGCAGCTCTTTTGACTTCTGAGGTCTTCTTCTAAAAAATTGTATTTATGTTCTTTATCTGATTGTTGTGTAACTGGTGTTTTGTTGCAGTGGCAATGGCACGCATGATGTTTCCCATAGAAGTTTTGTGCCTATAGACATAGTGTATGTGTGTTATGTGATAGTTTTTATAGTTATAGACAGTTGTTAGAACAACCCCGTGCAACTATTTACCCTGCTAGTATAGCTATATACTATCATATGCTTCTGGATCTTTTTTTAGCTGTCTTCGCTATTTGTTTTTCCTTTAATAATAGTAGTATCGTACAGGATCTTGAAAATACTTTATAGCTGCATTCCTTTTTGCTTTTTCTCTTTATTCCTATCTGTTATGTAATAGTAGTATAGTCATTTGTAGTTGCCGAAAATTAGTCAATATAATTGTATACCCTGCTGGTATAATTATATGTCGTGTTGGTATCGTATGGTAGTTGTGATATTTTTAGTTTGTTTAGTTTCATTTTAAGTGAATTCTATTTCTGAAATTATTTTATATGAACATGTTTTGCAGTGTTGGGATTTCCTTGTGCCTATTGACTTAGATTATAGGCCAAAGGTTGATTGGGATACCAACTGCCATGTTATTCATCAATTGAAAGCGAATTTATCAAAGAGGCAACTTCGACTGTTTAAGAAAACATGCTTTGGCTATTTTTTGGATCTGCCACCAGTGGTTGTGCAGATTCGGGTTATGCACCATTTGCTTATGAGAGAAGTACATCATGAGGTGAAAAATGAGATGCGGTCTTTAGTGAATGATTCTAGGTTGCGGTTTGGCTTGGGTGAATTTGCACTTGTTACTGGGTTGAAATGTAAGGGTCATACAAGTATAGATAGCATAGCGGAGAATAGGTTGATTTCAAAATATTTTGGGACTGCATCCGTGACATTTGTCCAACTAGCAGACTGTTTTAAGAAGAAGAAATGGGAAACGGATGATGATGCGTTGAAGATTGCAGTTCTTTATTTTGTCAACAGCTTCTTATTTTCTCAACTCAAAACAAAGGCTATTTCACGGTCTTACATTGACTTGGTTGAGTCCGGTGATTTTAATAATTATCCCTGGGGTATAGATGTTTATAAAGCTACAATTGACTCGTGTTCCAATAAGTTTCAAGATAAGCCTTCTTTTTATAGACTTGGTGGCTTCCCGTTGGCTTTACAGACTTGGTTGTATGAATGCTGCCCAAGTTTGGATGGTCACTTTGCTGATCATGTTGGAAACAAACTTCCACGAATTTTGAATTGGGCAGTCATGGGTCAAATCCCGAATGAGCGAGTTGCTTTGCGAATGTGTAGCTTGCAACGCGAGCAGGTAATTTTCTCATAGTTTTATTGTCTCTCTTAATGCTTTGGTACAGTAGTTTAGTCACAGTTGTAGCAATATCCCAGTTTAGTGATATACTCTGTTGGTATACATGTATACTATATTGGTATTAAGTATACTATATCCCAGTTCAGTGATATACTCTGTTGGTATACATGTATACTATATTGGTATCGTATGGTAATATGGATCTTTTTTCCTTCATACTTTATTATCATTTCTATTTCTAACTAGTGTGCTTAATAATTGCAGCTAAAGAACATCACCCCAACTGATGATGAGAAGAAACAATTTGATGTGCGTGGTCTAAGCTTTGACATTGAAGTTGAGTGCACTGACAGCCAGCCCAGCCAGCCCGATAGCTTTCAGGTTTTTGGCACTCAATTACCAAAGACACAAAGTATGCCTGAAAGTACTGGAGGTGATTCCCAACCTACCAATGCTGAGGTAATGAAGGAGTTACAAGCTTTGAAGCTTTTTGTAGAGAACAAGTTTGAGGAGGTGCTTGCAGCTATTGGTAAGCAGTCAATGAAGTCAATGAAACCAGAGGGAAATTCAGCGGTATTCATCTTTTATATAATATAATGCTATAGTATTATGTTCAAAGATGCAATATATGCTTATAGGATACTATTCCATTCTTTACTTTTAGCGCACATATTATTCTTGTAATATTCATAATACTAAAATTGTTAGTTTCTCATTTTCAGCATAAGCAACAGTATACTGATCCTGATTTTCGTGAGATGCATAATGATTGTGTCCAGTTTGAAAGTGACCGCGTTGGGAATGATCCTGTAGTTATTGGAGATAGCACGCCCAAAGAACCTTCTAGTATGTAAATCACAGATTTGATTGATTTTTTTTTTTTTTGCTGTTGTTTTTTTGAAAATAGTACTCTTGATTATACTTTTATATGTTTAGTATCTGGTTTTGCTGGGGTTGGTCAAGATGGATGTGCCACTGGTGTCAATGTGAAGAACGTCACAACCAGTGATGGCGTAGTTAATGAGGATTTGCCTTCTGGTAAAATGTTGTACATGTAATTTTTTTATTCTTTTTTTTTATTTATTTAACTTTATGTATTTGTGCATTGACTAACCTTTTTTTAAAAAAACTTTTTTCAGCCCGCTTCGTAAATGATCATGATTTTGGCTTTGATTCTATGTTTGATCTGTTTGCATCTGCAATTGATCAAATCACCGCCATTACAGAACAAGCAACATATAAGCAGTCATCTCATGATGTTAAAAAGTCGGGTCCTGCTCCACTGCCATCAGGAATCCCTGTACAGACACGAGCAGATGTTGTTATTGAGTCTAATACTGCTCCACAAGGTACAATGTTGATATTATTAATTCTGTAGTTAGTATGTAAATGATAGGTTCTTGATAGTTTTTATTTATTTATTTAAGTAGTTATGTTAATAATGCTTTTATGTGTTCAGCATGTCAGGTTGATGGTGTTGGTCAAGTGGATGTCGGTGNATTTTTCTAATTTAAGCTCCATGTCAACACGGGGGTTATCTTCACTTGGATTTTGATTTTGAATATACTGATTCTCAACTTGATCAAATTGCTGCCATCACACAAGGAGGGAGATGTAATATAAATCAATCAGGAAATGAACTGACAACTGATGTTGTAAATAAGTCTAAACCTGATCAGTCGGTATCAAGAAGTATTGTCCAGATACAAACAGACGTTGAAACTACTCTTGCAGTTTTGACACGGAAAAGGCACCCAGCAGCTATAAAACAGTCGCCGTATATGAATGACTGGCAATCTGGTATTAGTGCAGTTGGGGGATCCTCGAAGGTTATCAAAGGAAGATTTCCATTTGTAAATGATATTTCAGAGACTGTTAATTTTAAGCTTACAACTGCCTTATCAAACTTTGTTGAAGAAACATGCAATTGGGAGAGTGCGTATTCGTTTCCATGCACTTTTGTTTTCATTTTTTCTTAATGTTTGTTGTTATATTTATCCATATCTTATTTTATGCGAAACAGGGAAGTGTATTTACCTGCTGATCAAAAGTTAGAGCCTTGTTTTGACTTTGGAGTTGAACAGATTGATGATAAGATGTTTTTCCATACCTTAAACTATTTTGGCAGGCCGCTTTCTAGTTCGGTATGTGTACTGCTT
>MU710499.1:156401-195229 GCA_026770625.1 Nicotiana glauca | reverse complement strand
TTCCTCGATTCGGGATTTAAATAAATCGGTGACTTGGGACACCTTTAATTTATTCCAAGTGGCGACTCTGAAATAAACAAAATAATCCCGTTCGAATATTGTCACTTTAATTGGAAAAACTCACTTCGCCCGTTCTTACCCCTCGGGGTGGGGGCGTGCCGAAAACAGGTGTGACAAACGTCGTTTTGGGGGATGGGGAACCTAGACCGGGAAAGGGTGTGGGTTTGGGCTACATAGGTGGGTGTACGTTTGGGCTGGCTGCTCATTTCAGAGCTGGCCTAATTTCTTCATTCACTTGTTTTCTTCTCATTTTATTTACAAAACCAAAATAAACCCATTTTCTTTTCTTTTCCTCTTTTTATTGTTTATTTATTCTATTTATTTCTTTGCAACCTAATTTAACTCCTAAACTAATTAATTTCCAAAGATAAACTTAATCCTAATTTTTAATAGAAAAATTAAGTAAAAAGTGAAATTAAAAGAACAAAAAAATGTAAAAGATTTATATTTTTTGGTATTTTTCTCTTATTTTAGTAGTATTAATTAGCTAGTAAAACTAAAAATATAAAATCAAATTCTAAATGCAAATGCACTATTTTTGTACCTTTTTTTATGAATTATAGCTACTAAAAAATGCACCCAAAATGCAAACAAGACACAAAATCATGCAATTAATTCAAATAATAAAGAAAAATCCTAATTCTAAGGAGTTTATAGGAGTAATTTAAGCGTGGCAAAAATGACGTGCTCACACCGCCGTATCGTATGGCCTTACCTGAGTTGAAAGAGTTGAAGGAGCAGTTACAGGACTTGCTTAAAAAGGCTTCATTAGGCCCAATGTCTTGCCTTGGGGTGCACCGGTGTTGTTTGTCAAGAAGAGGGACTGATCGATGAGAATGTGTATAGATTACCGGCAATTGAACATGGTCATAATCAAGAATAAGTATCTACTGCCGAGGATTGATGATTTGTTCGACCAACTTCAGGGTGCCCAAGTGTTTTCTAAGATCGACTTGAGATCTGGCTACCATCAGTTGAGGATTAGGGCATCTGATGTCCCTAAGATAGCTTTCTGCACTCGGTACGGGCATTATGAGTTCTTGGTAATGTCATTCGGATTGACAAATGCCCCAGCAACTTTCATGGATTTGATGAACCGAGTGTTCAGGAATTAATTGGATTCGTTCGTGATAGTCTTCATTGATGATATTTTGATTTATCCCGCAGTCGGGAGGAGCATGAGCAGCATTTGAGAGTGGTTCTTCAGACTCTGGGGGAGAGTCAGTTGTATGCTAAGTTTTCGAAGTGTGAGTTTTGGTTGAGTTCAGTTGCTTTCTTGGGTCATGTTGTTTCAGCAGAGGTATTCAGGTAGATCCAAATAAGATAGAGCCAGTCAAGGACTGGCCTACACCCGCATCAGCTACAGAGATCTGAAGTTTCTTGGGGTTGGCAGGCTATTATCGGCGGTTTATGGAGGGGTTTTCATTTATCGCAACCCCGATGACTAGGTTGACCCAGAAGGGTGCCAAGTTCAGGTGGTCGAACGAGTGCTAGGCGAGCTTTTAGAAGCTCAAGACAGCTTTGACTACGGCTTCAGTGTAGGTTTTGCCCACAGGTTCAGGGCCATATACAGTTTATTGTGATGCATATCGTATTGGAATTAGTGCGGTATTGATGCAGGATGGCAAGGTCATTGATTATGCTTCGCGTCAGTTGAAGATTCATGAGAAGATCTATCTAGTCCATGATTTGGAGTTAGCAGCCATTGTTCACGCGCTAAAGATTTGGAGGCATTATCTGTATGGCGTGGCATGTGAGGTGTTCACGGATCACAAGATTCTACGATATTTGTTCAAGCAGAATGAACTAAATTTGAGGCAGAAAAGGTGGTTGGAGCTATTAAAGGACTATGATATCACCATCTTATATCATCCGGGGAAGGCCAATGTGGTGGTCGATGCTTTGAGTAGAAAGTCAGCCAGTATCGGCAGTCTTGCATATATTCTGGTCGGTAAGAGACCGCTTGCCTTGGATGTTCAGGCTTTAGCCAATCAATTCGTAAGGTTTGATGTTTTGAGCCCAGTCATGTACTAGCTTGCATAGTTGCTCGTTCTTCTCTATTGGAGCGTATCCGAGATCGGCAGTATGATGATCCTCATTTGTGTGTCCTTAGAGACTCGGTGCAGCACGGAGGTTCCAAGCAGGTTACATTAGGAGATGATGGAGTTTTGAGGCTGCATGGTTGAGTTTGTGTGCCTAATGTGAATGGGCTCCGCGATTTGATTTTAGGGGAGGCTCATGGTTCTGGGTACTCTATTCATCCTGGTGCCGCCAAGATGTATTAGGATTTGTGGCAGTGTTATTGGTGGAGGAGAATAAAGAAGGACATTGTTGCATATGTGGCTCGGTGTTTGAATTGTAAGTAGGTTAAGCATGAGCATTAGAGACCTAGTGGTCTGTTCCAGAAGATTGAGATTCCTGAGTGGAAGTGGGAGCGTATCACTATGGACTTCGTTGTTGGACTCCCACGGACTCAGAGGAAGTTCGATGCAGTGTGGGTTATTGTTGGTAGGCTGACCAAGTCAGCGCATTTTATTCCTGTGGCAGTCTCATATTCTTCTGAGAGGTTAGCTGAGATCTATATCCGGGAATTTTGTTCGCCTTCATGGTGTGCCCGTGTCTATCATTTCGGACTGAGGTACGCAGTTTACCTCACATTTTTGGAGAGTAGTTCAGCGGGAGTTGGGCACACGGGTTGAGTTGAGCACAGTATTTCATCCTCAAATGGACGGGCAATCCGAGCGGACTATTCAGATTTTGGAGGATATGCTCCGAGCTTGTGTCATTGACTTCGGAGGCTTGTGGGATCAGTTTTTGCCTTTAGCGTAGTTTTCCTACAACAACAACTACCAGTCGAGTATTCAGATTGCTCCTTATGAGGCTTTATATGGTAGGCGGTGTCGGTCTTCGGTTGGATGGTTTGAGCCGGAAGAGGCTCGATTGTTGGGAATAGATCTAGTATCGGATGCCTTGGACAAGGTTAGGATCATTCAGGATAGCCTTCGTACATCTCAGTCCAGGCAAAAGAGTTATGCCGACCGTAAGGTTCGTGATTTGGAATTAAAATGGTCGGTTAGCGGGTATTGCTTTAGGTGTTGCCTATGTAGAGCGTGATGAGATTTGGGAAGAGGGGAAGCTTAGCCCTAGGTTCATTGGCCCGTTTGAGATTCTTGATTGAGTGGGGGAGGTGGCTTACAGACTTGCGTTGTCGTTGAGCTTATCAGCCATACATCCAGTGTTTCATGTGTCCCTGCTTCAGAAGTATCACGACGATCTATCCCATGTGTTAGACTTCAGCATTGTCCAGTTGGACAAGGACTTTTCATATGAGGAGGAGCCGATAGCTATTCTAGATCGGCAGGTTCGTTAGTTGAGGTCGAAGAGTTTCCCTTCTGTTCGTGTTCAGTGGAGAGGTCACCTTGTTGAGGCATCGACCAGGGAGTCCGAGTCCGATATGCGGAGCCATTATCCCTATATTTTTCCCGACTCGGGTACTTCCTTCTTATGTACGTTTGAGGACGAATGGTTGTTTTAAAGGTGGAGGATGTGATGACCCAAAAGGTCAAGACTTGTCTTAGAAACAAATTCAGTGTTCTGAGGCCTAAAAACCTCTTTTTTACCTCACCTTGATTTGCGTGCATGGTCCGGGCCTACATCCGAAAATCCTTCTATGTGAAAAGATGAGAAATAGAAATTTCTAGAGTAAAAAAATTGATTTTGGTTGACTTTGGTTAATATTTTGAGCAAACGGACCCAGATCCGTATTCCGACGATCCCGGGAGGTCCCAAGCCTTAGAAATCAAATTTTGAAAATTGTTTTGCTAAATTATCTAAGAAATGAAGAAATGAATTAATGTTTGAAACCATTGGTATCGGGCCTGTATTTTGGTTCCTGAGCCTGGTACAAACTTGTTATAGTATTTTAATGATAATTGTGAAATTTGGTGAGAAAACGAGTCTATTTGACATGAGTTGGACCTCCGATTGAAGAGTTATGAACTCTAAGTGATTTTTTATGAAAATTGTGAGTTTTGAGGTTTAATTCATGATTTTACGTGTTATTTTGATGATGTGATCGCACGAGTAGGTCCATATGATATTTCTGAGTTAGTATGAACATCTGGGTTGAAGTCCTGAGGGCTCGGTTGAGTTTCGGGATGTTTTAGGGTTAAAACATAGTTGTTGCACATCTATGAACATGCCAGTGTGGTCCACAATGATTTTGTGCTGTCGCGGAGGGGACTTTGCGTCCGCAAAGGATTTTGTGCGGTCCACAGTGGGGTCTTTGCGGCCGCACTCGATTTTGTATGGTCCGCGATGAGAAAGAATCTGCAGGTTCACTAGTCTGATTTCGGAAACCTATATCTTTTGATCTACAAGGATTTTGGGATAATTCAGAAACGAAAGTTGTATCCCTTCATGTCTAGTTTTCAAAAAAGTAAAGAAGTCACAATTTGGACATCTATAGAGAAAGTTATGGCCAAAATACTAAATCATGTCACTACAGTCAACATTGTGAGCTCTGTGGTCGCACTCCTTTATGTGCGGTCCGCACATGGGGTCTGAGAGGGGTATATTTAAACGGGATTTTTAGTTATTTTTCATTTTTACCAAAAACATAATAGGCGATTTTTCAAACAACCTTTCTTCTCCAAACATTTGAAAGTAATTTCTAACTCATTTTCTTTACTCTTTAACTTCTTTTTATAAGATTTTATCCTAAAATCTAGGGTTTTCATGGTGGAATCAGGAATTTTGGAAAAACCCGAAGAATTGGGAATTCAGACCTCAAATTGAGGTCGGATTCCAAAACTAATTATATATTCGGGCTCGGGGGTCAATGGGTAATCGAGTTTTGATCCAAATTTCAGGTTTGGACCAAGCGGGCTGGGGGTCGATTTTTGACTTTTAGGGAAAAACTTTAGAAAACTTATTTCCATGCATTAGAATTGATTCATTTAGCACTTATTAACATTATTAAGTAACTTGTGGCTAGATACGAGCGAGTTGGTGGTGGACTCAAGAGGTAAAGCGATAGTTGAGGCTTGAATTGTGTTCGTGGCATCGAGTTAAGTGTTTGGTCTAACATTAGCTTGAGGGATTAGGAGTTGTGTCTTATCTACTATGTGCTAACTGTGGGGTACAACGTATAGGCATGCTGACGAGTATCTATACATCGATGTCAAGCATGCCCGTGAGTCTTGTATTATAATAGTTATGACTCCGTTGTGGTTTATGTGCTTCGTGTGAGAATTACCATTATTGTTCCCTTGTCGGAATGTTGTGGTGCCAGGATATTTGTTGTGATATTATTGTTCCCTTGTCGGAATGTTGTTATTATGTTATTATTCCCTTGCTGGAATTCTTTTATGATTGGTATTGATATATGAAATGGGAGTGGGTTGCACACCTGCAACGAAAATATATGAAATGGGAGCGGATTTCACGCCTGCAACGGTAATTATATGAAATGGGAGCGGGTTTCACGCCTGCAACGGTAACATATGAAATGGGAACGGGTTGCATCCTTGCAACGAAAATATATGAAATGGGAGCGGGTTGCATGCCTGCAACAGAAATATATAAAATGGGAGCGGGTTGCACGCCTGCAACGGTAATATATGAAATAGAAGTGGGTTGCATGCCTGCAACGGTACTATATGAAATGGGATCGGGTTGCACGCCTGCAACGGTATTACATGTGTACTTGTTCTTCTTATTTCCTTATCTTTGCTGGTAATTGGTTTATGGCATTTCTTACATTTCTCTATTGTTGTTTTGTTGTTATCTGTTACTCCCCGCAACATGTTTCCTCCGCCTAACTTTAGTTGTAATTATCTGGTTCTATTTCTGCTATATATGATTTAACTGCACAGGTTTATTTGGTAGTCTAGTCCTAGCCTTGTCACTACTTCGCCGAGGTTAGGCTAGGCACTTACCAGCACATAGAATCGGTTGTGCTGATACTACACTCTGCACTCTTTTGTGCATATCCCAGTGCTGTAGACTTCGGACCCCAATGAGATTGTTGTTTCTTGTTCATCAGGCGATCCGAGGTAGTTCTGCAGGCGTCCGCAGGCCTTGGCGTCTCCTTCTATCTACTATTCCCGTTTCTTTCCTGTATTTCCAGAGACAATATTATATTTATTTCTTTTCAGACCTTTATTTGTAGTACCTAGACAGTCTGTGAAGTTGTGACACCAGTCTTGGGTAGACTCGTTATGGATTGGTATTAGTAGTATTATTAAAACTTTACAATGCAGTCTTCCGCTTATTCAATTCTGTTGTTATCTAATTGTTGGCTCTTAACTGTTATCGGATTAAAAATGAAAACAAGGTAAATAGTTCAGTTGGTTGGCTTGCCTGGCTTTCACTAGTACGTGTCATCACGACTCCCGAGGGTGGGAAATTCGAGTCGTAACAGGAAGTAGGCCGCTTCCTATGAGAATTGGGCTTGTTCTAAAAAATACTCATGAAAATCGGGATAGCACCAGGTCGTAATGTACTGGCTAATAAAGATCATATCAACACCTTGATTATTATGTGTAAGCAGTGATAATTTATTTCCCTAAAGCAGTCATAATTCAAGTCTGAGACCACTACTGACTCTGGAGTAAAGATCGATATTTTGCTAAGTGGAAGTTCAATGCAGAACACACCTTCATTATGCATAATAGTTTTCGTTCAACTGGTAAACTCTCTTATATATTTTAATATTAAAATGAGTGGGGGAATGTTAGTATTTTAGCATTTTAATATTAAAATAAAATATGGCATAACTCTTACTACTTCATAATATAAAAAATGGCCATAACTCCCACTACTCCATGATGTAAAAAAAAGGTCATAACTCTTTTGTAATTCTTCTCCCATGTTCTCCGTGATTTCATAACTTACTACCACACTTTCTTCCAATTTAATTCAAGGAAGAATTTTTACACCTATAAATAGGAGTCTTTCTTCCCTAATGCGGTATGTGAAAAGTAATTGAGAGTGTTTCAATAAAGTGAGGTTAAAGTTGTGGGGAAAAAATCAGAGAATTTTTAGTTTTGTTAAAGGAAGGTGTTCATCTTGGTGGAGTTTTAGACTCAACAACTTGTCCAGAGTTTGTTCGAGTTATATGACGTGATCGGGCTGTTGTATCCTAGGGGAGACAAGTCAAGAAGATTACTGCTGGACCAGTGAAGACTTTGCTGCAGTGGGCTTGAATCTCTTTAAAGAGAGCGGGATATCCGCGCCTCAACCCTAAACCCTAAAATATTTTATTTTCTTCATTTTATTTTTTAACTGTAACTGTATTTTCACCAATATTCTCTAATAATCAAACACAAAAAATTGACATATGTAAAAAATAATTTTCATTACACCAAACACACCCTCAATGGCGTTTTCACGACACATATATGGAGAGTAAGAAAACTTCCGCGCATTTGCTATTTTGAAAACAAGCATTTATTGCTTAATTACATGTAAATTTTCAAGACCAATAATTTGTTAGTTCCTAGTAATTCTTTTTCCCTAATTTAAGAGATGTCATTCTCATGATTATTTTGCTATGTCGTTGTGTAAATAATACTAATAAAAAGATATCCTAGATCTCCATGTCCAATTAACTAATAATGAAGGTTAATTTTGGCAACGTGACAGCTATACAACACCATTTCTTTTCCAAAATCAACCAAAGACAAAGATCTATAGTTTGTAGTATTATTGAGTATTGACTTTCGAACAAACGGCCTTGTATAGAGAAATGTAACCTCTCTAGTGTTTTGCGATAATTAAAAGAACAATCCAATCCAGTGCACTACTAAACTTCTGCTATGTGCGGGGTCCGGGCAAAGGTTGAATCACAAAAATATATCATACGCAACTTTATCATGCATTTTTGCGACTCAAACCCAAACTGTACCAGTTATACCAAGGCACCCTCCGTGTTTTGCGAGAATGAAGCAAGGAATTAGTGCTTTGAAGTCTTGCACAGATAACTAACATTAGTCGTACGAGGCTCCTTTTTGTCTCGTAAAATTATGGACCTCAATCTTACACTTCTGGGTTCATAGAATTCTGGTCCACAAAATTATTGATAAAAAGTTATCTCATACAACTAATATACAAGACACAAAATAAAATTTTCTGACACCTAATTCAAACGTCAGTGACTCATTCATTGACACCGACAGCTTTTAGCTACGTAGTGAAATCAAACTGGACACTGGTAGATCTCAGATTTCCTGGATCGGACACCTCAATTAAAGTTTATCACCTACACCCAGAGATGGTGTCGTACACGGTACAGGCGCATCCAATGCAAAGCATTTAAGAATTTACCCTCAAATTGGAGTGGCAAATAGGTGGGTCGTGTCGGATATGATTCGGGTCAAAACGGATCAATTATTCGATCCGACCCATATTTAATACGGATAAAAAAAAGGTTAATCGGTGGATAATATAAGTTACCTATATTATCCATGTCTTTTTGTATATGATCACTTTTGGAAAAAATTTTAGTCTTCATAACTTGAGGAACCCCTAACTTGAGGCTTTACAAATGTAAAAGTTAGACGCATAGATTATCCATTTTCTAAATGACTAATATGATTTTTATCCATATTTGATCCGTTTTTAAAAAGTTCATTATCCAACCCATTTTTTAATGAATAATATGGATGATTAATTATTTTCTTTGAACCATTTTGACATTCCTACCCTCAAACGCATAAAAATAAGGAAATATGCAGCTTCCCTCCTATCAACACAATAAGTAAGGAACACCACCAACCAATTCTTAATTTGGAAGCAGGATTTGATCCATATTCAAGTCGAAATATAAATCTCACTCTCATCAAATTGCACTATACTTTAAACCCATGTCTTATCTCCTAAAGATAAGGCGGAGCTAGATCATTAGCTACATAATGAGAAAACCCAATAATTTGTATCTATATATTAGAAATTTCATTAAATATATATAGGCAAAATGGCTTCCTGACCACTTAAATTTGTAGGGTTTTTGAAAGTCGATACACAAACTTTAGGTTTTTCCATTTGAACAACCGAACTCGTTTTTTCCATAACTAATAAACACATCTGACCGTTGAGCCTATACACGTGTATTACACATACACAGACGTGTCCATCCAGTCAGCAATTGACCAATCCAAAACTAAGACTCCACCCAACTAATGATATGTGTAATTTTTAAATAAAAATTGTCACCTATATTTATATTTTAAAAATAAAAATAAAAACAATAAAAAAGAAAACACGTAAACCCTTCCAGTTTCCTCTTCCCCTTCTCCCATTCTTTCCCATCTCGCCCCCACTCACCTGCAACTCTTTCTTTTACTTCTATATCAGCACTCCCTTCTAGGTTCTACTTCGTCTTCTCCTCTCTCTATTTTTTCTAGCTAGGTAGATTGCCGGAGAAATTTTCCAATCAGCACTGTCGTAGAATTTGTTTTCTTTAAAGTTGTGACAAATCATTATCGTATTTTGGAAGTATATGTGCTAGAACGTGGAGTTAGCTTGTGGGTAAAGTATGAATTTGATCTTGGAGATAATTTTTTTGGGATGGTTAGGGGTGCTACTTTTGCTTATGGGTTCCATATCTTGGATGACGAGAACGGGCTAGTGACATTCGACCTGAAAAATAATCATTTTAAGATTTACAAATTAGTTATTGGAGGAGGTAATTATCCAAGTGCAGAAAGCCTGCAATTTTCGTACAAGGAGAAATATTTCAGAAGGAATGGTTTGAGAAAAAGGATGAAACTTGGGAAAGATGTTACCATTTCTGCTTGTGCGGCCTCTTACGCTGGAAGTGATGATTCTATAATTCTTATCAAGAATGAAGAGATTAAGCCCAAAGAAGAATTTGAAACTCGCGATTCCAAAATACGATAATGATTTGCAGCTCCCCTACTGTGAATGATTTGTGAGTCTGCTAGAAAATTAGAAGATGATGAAGGGGATGAAGAAGTATGAGGACCAAAAACTTCAGAGAAATCAAAGTCTGGATCAGTAGAAGAGGAATCTGGGATTTTAAGGTGGATAGGTTCACTTGCTAGCATGGAATGAAGGCCTTTTTTTGTTGAGCTGCAAAGGCCATATTTTTTTATAATTTTTTGTACTGTTGGACGTTGGGAAGGGGGTTTTCACGCCCTAGTGCGTCGTGTTCCTCACGCGAGCTGCTGATTAGGACCGACTAACGTCACATAGGCATGATCAATGGTCAAATGTGTTTATTAGTTACGGAAAAAACAAGTTCGAGTGTTCAAATGGGAAAATAGAAAATTTATGTATCGGGTTTAAAAAACCCGACAAGTTTAAGTGGCCAGGAAGCCATTTCGCCATACAGTATCTAATTGCGAACCCCATAACTAGGAGTGGCAAAATAATTTAAAGAAAACAGTTAACCACTCATATTATCCACTAAAAAATAGGTTGGATAATAAATATTTTAAAAAACGTGTCAAATATGGATAAGAACCATATTATCTATTTAGAAAATGGATAACCAATGGTCTAACATCTAGATTTGCAAAGCCTCAAATTGAAAATTCCTCAAGTTAGGGAGACTAGGAATTCTTCCAAAAGTAATCCTATGCGAGAAGTCAATGGATAATGTATCTATTTTTTCCTTACCCGTTTTCGACTCGAACCATATCCGACCCGACTCGTCTGACACTCCTACCCATAACTTAGACTAGCTGTGGGTTCATCGTAAACTTCAAATACGGCTCTACCTCTGACTGGACTGCAAGCAAAGTTGCATAAGAGATCGAGTTGACTAGAGAATCAAGATTCAAGAAGAGATATTATTGCAATATAGTCTAGTAAACCTTCTCCCACAACATAACAGATACTGCATATGTAGCAAATGTATATGAAACCGAGTCAAAAACAATGCCACTTCTTTTTATTTAGCATGGGAGGTCTACAATAACTAAATCTAGATCGAGGACAACTCTCTAACAGTAGTAGACATCCATGAACGCGAAATTAAGCAAGAAGGAAGGTAACTAATATATTAATACTAAACTTTACAATATACTGAGTACGACTATATTGCCATATAGTTATCCAAAACTACAACTGCATCAGAGACATGCGAAGACAAAACCATACCTTAACTAGAAAATACCAAGCTACCAAAATACTGAGTCCTTTCAAAATGGCAGGCTCTTAGAAGTTGAGCTTGATGTAAGGGACTTCAAATGATCAGAAGGAACAAATTCATGGGGTAGGTTAGCCCTCTTGACTATCCTCTTCATGTTACTCTGCAAGCTCTGCTGAACTAATTGCTTCACTGCTTTTTTCTCTTCACTCATCATATCATCATCCATCCGATCTTTCGATTGACCACTTGAAGAATATGCCGTAGAAGCTTGTGGGGCAGATATTGTCGTGCCCACACCACCACCTCCATAGTTTTCAGAAACTTGCTTCCCTTTGTCCACCCTCAAGGATTCCAAGATTCTGGACGCCCGCTTTTGAGCCAATGTGCTACCTAAAAGTGTCAATTCGAGCAGGGCCGAAGCAACTCCAGCCTCAATCATTGTCTGTCTATCTCCATATGACTTGTGAGCCATCACCATCAAAATGTATGATGCTTTCTCTTGGCAACCTGGTGCATCGGTCCAACTCAGAATATCAATCAACATGGGGAAGACATCGGCTACACTACTAATTGCTTTCCGGGCCTCTGCCACTGATACTACATTGCAAAGAATGGACAGAATTCTCTCGGTTACATCCATATCTCCCAATTTGTTCACGAGATAAGGTATGAGATCGCTCTCAAGTATGGGGATAACGTTCAAAGGCGAGATGGAAAGGTTGTAAAGCGCTCGCAATGAGTCTTGTCTAGCTTGACAACTGTTTGTGTTCTCCACATTCTTCAGAGTTTTCACCAGATATGCAATTGCTCCAGATGAACCAATTATGGGTTTATTAGAGTCCAACGCACTCAATCCAAGAAAATTAGCAACTACAGCTTCAGCAACCTCTGGGTTTGGGAATTCAATTACTACTAGCTTGAGCATCTTATGAACAGCCCCTGCCTTGACGATAGCTGCTTTATTTCTACATTTAAAACAAAAAATAGCAAAAATTAGCTACCATTATTATGTACTCCTACTATACTAGAGAATGGATTTAAACTATATGCACCGAATGTGTTAGCAAAAATAAAATAATGCCATCAATAATTTAACTTGTTAGCAAGTTACTTACAAATAACACCGTCAGCATAAAACTTAAACTCGACTAGAATAAGGCAATCGGTATACTGAATCAAGCACAATGAAAATCAATTAAACTTACGCATCATTGCCAATTCCAAGGTTAAGCAGAGCATAGAGAGCGGCGATCTGAGAAACGGAATCTTCTGAATCAAGCAATGCTATTAGCGGTGGAATCGCTCCGAGTAAAGCAAGGGTTGTTCTGGCGTCGGAGTCCTCTTTAGTAAACCGCCGGACCTCCTTGGCTCCTTGCAAAACGGCATCGACGTGGCTACTCTGTAAGCATTTGACTACTCCCTTCAACTCCTCCAACATTTGCTCCTTTCGCCGGACGTCCTCTTCGTTCTCTGACGACTCCGACAGCCTCAACAGTTCCGACAACCTGTCGGATCCGGCAGGTTTCTTCTGTTTTTCGTTGCGTTCACATTCAGATCTTAGGTTGACGGGATCGACAGGTCCCGGTCCCGGCGGTAGCTGGTCGGAAGGAGACTTGGAAGCACGCTTGTGACGTCCACCGCCACCGCAGCGGAAGGCGTCGAGGATCATGCGGCGGAAGGAAGCGCGAGAAAAAGAAGACCATAGCTTGAAGTGATCAGGTCCGGGAGTAGTGGAAGAAGGGCGGTCGAGTACGACCGATGCCACGTCATTTCCGCGATGACACTTGCCCATTCTAGTTTTCAGCAATGCTGCATTACACGGCGGTTGATTGTTACCTCGGGAACGTAGCACGGAGGCGCGTGTTTCTTACTTTCTCCGAACTAAACAAACTCTAAAAGCAGCGGCAGAAGAGCTAGCGCACTACTTAGGTGTGCTTAAGGAGTGGAGAGTGGAGCGCTGTGCTGTGGAGTCTACTGTATTTATATTATATGATTGAATTATTAAAAAAGAAAGAGAAAGAGGGACAGTGACAGTGTGAAAGAAAGTACTATAATAATGGTGTGGAGGGAAGAGAAAGTAGTGGAAAAAAAGGGAAGAATGAAGAGGCATACACCGTCTAAAAGAAGCCATTTCCCAGACCCCAGTACACCACCGCCCCAGTCTCCCAAATTAAAAAAAAAATCTTCTTCGCCATAAATTGTTGTTTTTTCTTCCCTTTGAGTAAAGTTGTTGGACATGAATGCTTCAATGCCAAAGTTAGCAGGTAGCACTTTGCTTGACACTTTTGGACGAGACAAAACCGTGGTAGCCATTTGGTTACAAATTATGTTATAGTGTCAAAATTATGTTACAATGAATAGATAATCATTTGATAGTCAGTGTAGGTAATTTTACTTTTTATGAAACTTATTTACTAATTAAGTTATTAATGAGTATCTCTTTATGTTAAAAAATAATAGGAATCCGTTATTTTTCCATCCTTGCGCTCCCTCTCTCTTTGTCTCTCTCTTTCTGTCAATTGTCGTTCTTTTCCCAATTTTTCTTCCATTCGTTTTGCTCTGCTTTTTATCCTCTTTTTCTTTTCAGAAATTCATCAATAAAATTCCTTTTTTTTAATATAGAGTTTTAATTTAGCAATTTTTTTTATGTTGCACGATTGGTGTTTGAATTGAAATTATCAATCAATAAATTTTGAAGGTGTTTGACTCTCCACCATTAACAACCATTAAAAAAACTTTGAAACTTTAGATTCAAATTTGGGTTTCAAAAAATATTATTTGTTTGGATTGGGTGTTGCTGCAAATGATTGAGAATATTTTTTGAAGTTTATATCTCAGTTTTGAAGGTGTTTGACGAAGATTAAAGTTGATCTTTGCTGGATTTCAGATTGAAAGAAGAAGAATATGACAAAGACATTGGATATTGTATACATATAAATTGTGTTAAAATTGTATTATAGATGTATATAAATTGCATTTAAGTTGTATTTTTTTAGCAAATATACCACTAGGCCGACCGTCTAGTGGCTAATTTGAGTTGCACTATGTTTGTAGTTTCATATTTTTTTTATTTGAATGTTGTATAAAAGTTGGAAATAAATTGTATAATGTATGAATTGTTGTATGAAATTCGCCAAATACAAAATATATATAAATTATATGCAAATGCATACAAAAGACATATTGTATAAAATTTGTACGAAAATTATATATAAGTTGTATGATGTTGTAATTAGATTTAATTGGTAAGAAAGATGTATGAAAGTTGTAGATAAGTTGTAAATAAGTTATATGAAATTTATTTTAGTTTGTATGTTGATGTAGATGTATCAAGTTTGTATGAAATTTATTTTTAATTTGTATGTTATTGTGCCACATATTATTTTTTTCTTACTCAATTTTTAAAGAAAAAAAATAGAGAATAAATTCCAAATCGACTCGTGTGTACTGATTTGTTTGTTTGAACTGAAAAATTAATATCTCAATTTTGCAAATTGCTTTGCCGCCCTATAGCATCCTTAAACAATGACTCAAATTTGAAAATTTTGGATTCAATTGCAACGATTTGGTGCTTTTGAAGTGGTTAATCACGTAATTCTAGGGAATCATCCTCAATTTCTTATCAAAATTTTCCCGATTATTCCTTCAATGCTTCCCTTTCTTTTCTTTATCGAGATGCCAAAATGGAGGAATCACTCACCGAAGAAGAAACTTGATAAGAGAGTGAATATGGAGGATTTCCATTGTCTAAGTTGATGTGTTCTTCATCCTATATGGGTTAAGAGTAGGCCATGCAAAATAGCTTTAAAAAGACTTAATTTTTACAATAACATAGGGTCTAGTCAGGCTAGCTTCCTCTCCAACAGGAAAGCTTCACACAATGCCATCATAGTCCAAGAATACATATCTCACTTTGGAAAAATGAGAGGTAAATCCTTTAACATGATTCTAAAGATTGACCTAGAGAAGACTTTTGATAGACTAGAGTGGCATTTCATTAAGCAAACCCTCATGCTTTCAAATTCCCAAACACCATCATCAAGCTCATAATGTCATGTGGCATCTCCTTCACCATCTCTGTAATTGTTAATGGAGAGCAAACAAATCCTTTCACACCAACTAGCATTAGCAGAAGTGGCCCTAAGATATCTCACTTATTCTTTGCTGATGATTTAACTCTTTTTGCAATAGCTAACCAAGACAGTTGAAACACAATCATGAATACTCTCAACTCTTTCAACTTGGCATCTGGGCAAAAGATCAATCTTATCAAGTCAAAAGTCTGTTTCAGTGCAAACTGCCAACCTCACCAAATGGAACTCATCTCAACCACCCTATCCATAAAAGCCTCAGCAAATTTTGGAAAATACCTAGGATTCCAATCTTCCATAAAAGACCCACTCATAGTGATTTCCAGTACATCATTGACAATCTCCACTCTAAAATGGCTGGATGAAAAACAAGCATGCTAAACATAACTGAGAGAACCTTATTGGCAAAAGCATATCTGAACTCAATTCCAAATCATGTAATGCAATACATCAAATTGCTAGCAAAAACAACCAAAGAAATTGATAAAGTTCAGAGGAATTTCATCCGGGGCACTACTGCCACTAAAAAAGATGCATCTGGTCTCATGGGATACAATCACTATGCCTAAGGATAAGGGGGGCTGGGGATTCAGAAAGCTGAATTGAAAAATAAAGCCCTTCACTCGGGTCTTGCTTGGAGGCTATACCAAAATTCATCAGCCTTCTGGACAAAAACTCTGATTGTAAAGCACTGCAATTGGAGGAGCCTTCCCAAAAAATCCAAGTCTCACACATGGCTATGTATGTTGAAAGGGTGGGAAACATGCATAAAAGCAAAAAAGATGGAAGGTGCATTTAGGAAACAGAGTCAGTTTTTTCAATGATCCTTGGATAAACAACCTCCTAGCTATAAGGTCCCTCATAGAGGGTCCCCTGATAAGAGAAGACATGATCAAAATTGTTGCCTCTGCTCATCATAATGGAACTTGGGATCACTCTACACTCTCTCTCACCATCCCCCAAAATATCCAAAATTACATCCATAACACATTCATCATATCCATCCCAATTAAGGAAGATAGAATGATCTGGGGAGCCACCTCAAATGGAATCTATTCCACAAAATCTTCCTACTCACTCTTGGACTCTTGTCAACACCAAAGACAGGAAACCATGACCCACAATTTTTCGTGGATCTGCAAGCTGAAAGTTCCCAAAAAGCTTCAATCCTTCTTCTGGCTACTATTCCATGACAGGCTCCATACTGGAGCTTTTATCCACCATGTTAGGATACAAACACACCCATGTGCAACCTGTGTAATCAGGTAAATAAGACATGAGCACATTTTTTTTTTGAATGCACTAACTCCAAACTCTTCTGGCAAGAAATCATTGCACAAAGCACAAAATACAATGATGCTCCTATACCATCCTTCACTTCTAGGGATTGGCCAATCACATGGGCATCCCTAAAGAAAGAGCATAATAATAGCATCCTTACTTGGGAAGGGCTTCTTCCTTTCTGCTTCTGGCAAATATGGCTCACAAGGAACAATAATCTGTTCAACAACAAAAAAGAAAGGGCAGACTCAAAAAGTGCTATAGCTAAGGCTACTGAATATGTTACAATCATGTTGAATAAAGAACCAAAAACCATAAAAAAATATCTGGGTAAAATGGGAACCACCAAAAAACAACAGCTACAAGCTCAATACTGATGGAGTTGCAGCAGGAAATCATGGAAGGGGAGGACTGGGAGGCGTCTTCAGAAATGCAAGTGGAAATTAGATACTAGGCTACATGGGTTCCATCCAGTACACCACTAACACTCAGGCAAGATTGCTAGCCATACTGAAAGGGCTGCAAATTGTAGAAGAAAGACAGCTAACCCCTTTGGAAATAAACACGGACTCAACCGAGGTAATTCGAATGCTAATCAATGGAAACCTCCTTTTTGACTCACTTATTCATGAATGCAGGTCAATCGTCCAAAGGCTAGGTGTCGTGGTGGTGAG
The DNA here is from genome assembly GCA_026770625.1 of Nicotiana glauca. Lineage (NCBI taxonomy): Eukaryota > Viridiplantae > Streptophyta > Magnoliopsida > Solanales > Solanaceae > Nicotiana > Nicotiana glauca. The sequence goes on along the minus strand of MU710499.1, from coordinate 178,004 downwards.
GCACAACTACAGCGAGACCAACATAGTTACTGATATGTTGGCAAATGAGGGCACTAACAAGAATTGTTTTGAAGATATTTTTGTAGCAACAGTTCCTCCAGTATTTGTCAAGCATGTATTTTGGATAGACATAGCAGGAACTGTATTTGAAAGATAAATTATGGATTGTAATATTACTGACAATAGCCTGGTAGCGGGGGATTTGACATATCCAACCACAAACATTACGCATGTAACCCCTAACAGGTAGTTTTTTGTTAATTTAATTATGCATCTATTTTTAACCAAAAAAAAATCCTTTCATGTTGCACGATTGGTGTTTGAATTGAAATTATATCAATAAATTTTGAAGGTGTTTGACTCTTCACCATTAACAACCATTAAAAAAACTTTAAAACTTTGGATTCGAATTTGGGGTTCAAAAAATACTATTTGTTTGGATTGAGTGTTATTGCAAACGATTAGAAATATTTTTTGAAGTATATATCTCAGTTTCAGAGGTGTTTGGCGAAGATTATAGTTGGTCTTTGCTGGATTCCAGATTGAAAGAAGAAGAATAAGATGAAGACATGGGATATTGTATACATATAAATTGTGTTAAAATTGTATTATAGTTGTATATAAATTGCATTTAAGTTGTATTTTTTTAGCAAATATATCACTTGGTTGGCTGCCTAGTGGCTAATTTAAGTTGCACTCTATTTGTAGTTTCATATTTTTTTTATTTGAATGTTGTATAAAAGTTGAAAATCAGTTGTACAATATATGAATCGTTGTATGAAATTTGTATTTAAGTAAATACTATCTTTTTACATATAAGTTGTTGATATGTATCAAAATTATATTAAGAGTAGAGTTTTAATCGGAATTTCAGAGAGGAAGAAGAGCACGCTACATACAAAATATATACAAATTATATGGAAATGCGTACAAAAGACATATTGTATAAAATTTGTATAAAAATTATATATAAGCTGTATGATGTTGTAATTATATTTAATTGGTAAGAATGATGTATGGAAGTTATAGATAAGTTGTAAATAAGTTGTATGAAATTTGTTTTAGTTTATGTTGATGTAGATGTATCAAATTTGTATGAAATTTATTTTTAATTTGTATGTTATTGTACCATAGATTTTTTTTTCTTACTCAATTTTTAAAGGAAAAAAAAATTGAGAATGAATTTCAAATCGACTCGTGTGTACTGATTCATGTTTGTTTGAACTGAAAAATCAATAACTCAATTTTGCAAATTACTTTGCCGCCCTATAGCATCCTTAAACAATGGCTCAAATTTGAAAATTTTGGATTCAATTGCAATGATTTGGTGCTTTTGAAGTGGTTAATCACGTAATTCTAAGGAATCATCCTCAATTTCTTATCATAATTTTCCCGACTATTCCTTCAATGCTCTTTCTTTTCTTTATCGAGATGCCAGAATGGAGGAATCACTCACCGAAGAAGAAACTTGATAAGAGAGGGAATATGGAGGGTTTCCATTATCTAAGTTGATGTGGTCTTCATCCTATATGGGTTAAGAGTAGGCCATACAAAATAGCTTTAAAAAGATTCAATTTTTACAATAACATAGGATGAATATTTAGCAACCAATAAACCAATTACCTCTGGGATGGAGAAATGCAGAACAGACTGATAAGATCGTCAAGATCTTGTTGAAACTTTGGGATGATAAAAGTTGCAGTGTCTCAATCAATATTTTCTTTTTTGGGACATTTTTTTTAGTAATTGCCGCGTGAATCACACTTTAGAGAAGGAAATACCGTTGGAAAGAGACTCCTTAAAGGAATTATATATGAATTGTACAGAAATCATGATTATAGCGGTTAAATTACAAATCTAAGATAATTTTGGTAAATAAGTTTGAAATATTGTATAGGAAGAAAAAAATCTATAATGACCAGACATGTCGTTTTTAGTATCTGCACTTTGCTTGGTAGTTTGAGGGCACGATTATCTCCATATGATTTATTACAAATTGTGTGAATCATCGGTTTTGGTTTTTAGGTTATTCGGAATCTATTTGGAAGAAAGAATTCCATGATTGAAGCTTTTAAGTTGGAAGAATTGATCAAGTTTTGACTTTTTAGTATTTAATCTCGAATTAAAATTTTGATGGTTCCGTTAGATCCGGATGGTGATTTTGGACTTAGTTTATGCCCGAATTTACATTTGGATATTTTTAGAAGGTTTCGGCACTAATTGACGCAAGTTGGAAATTCAAGTGTTTGGAAAGTTCATAAGTTTGACTGTGAGTTAACTTTGATGATATCAGATTCTGATTATAGTCTCGAGAATTGGAGTAGCTTCGTTATGTTATCTGGTACTCATGCGCAAATTTGAGTTCATTCCGGATTGATTTGATATGTTTCGGCGCGAGTTTGGGAAGTTTAAAGCTCAAAAGTTCATTAAGTTCGATTATGGGTGCGATTTGTCGTTTCGATGTTGTTATGTGTGATTTGAGGCCTCGAGTAGGTCTGTATTATATTATAGGACTTGTTGGTATATTTGGATGGGTCCTCAAGTGGCTCGGATGAGTTTCGGATGTGGTTCGGATCATTCTGTCACATGTTGCATTGCTGAAGGAGTGTTGGTTATGGTGTTTCCGCATCTGCAGAAAAATGGACGCAAATACGGTGTGATGACCTGACCCGTTGTCTCATGTGTTTTCGTACCGTTTTCCCCGTTTATTGCTCCTTCATGATCTATTCTATGTGTTGGGCGAGTTTGAGTTGACTCGGATTGGATTTGGTAGGAAATGGGGCAATTAATCTCTTTAAGGAAAGGTTGGTTTGGAAAAGTCAACCAGAAGTTGACTTGTGAGTTAGAGGGATCGGATGTGATTTTCGAACATTCGGTTAGCTTCGGGGGATGATTTGAGGCTTAGGAACGCAATCGGAAGTAATTATAGAGGCTCGGTGTAGAATTAGGCTTGAATGAGCAAAGTTTGTATTTTGACGTATTCCGGTTGATGGGTGAGAATTTGATCCGAGGGTCGGAATGAAATTCTGAGAGTTTTTGTAGTTTTGATAGGTGATTTTGGATATGTGTGTAAATTTTCAGGTCATTCGGATATCGTTTGGTCGGGATTTGATCGAAAGTGCATTTCGAAAGTTCTTGAAGAACTTAGGCTTTGATTTGGTGAAATTTGACAATTTTGGTGTTAACGGTAATGTTTTGATGGTTCGAGCAAGTTTGAATAAGGTAATAGATCATATCTGTGCTTTTGGTTGAGGTCCCGGGGGCCTCGGGGTGATTTCGGGTGGTTAAACGGTGAATTTGGAGTTTGTTGCATGGAAGAGATTTGCTGGTTCAGTTGTTTCCGCATCTGCGGAAAAGGGGTCGCATAAGCGGTTCCGCAGATGAGGCGATTGGGGTCACATAAGCGAATTTGGGTTTGGGAACCCTTTTCCGCAGAAGCGGTCATGGATTCCCAAATGCGGCGACTGCAGAAGCGGTTCTAGACCGCAGAAGCGGTCCTTGGGAATTTAAGTCAGACCGCATAAGCGGTAATTTGGGCGCATATGCGGTGAACGCAGGTGCGGTTATTTAGCTGCAGAAGCAAAAATCGCTATTGGTAGAAGGGTTTATATCATTATTCCATCCGCGAACTTATGTCATTTTTCCTCCATTGTGGAGCGATTTTGAGAGCTTTGAGGCAATTTTGAAGAGAGATTCAAGGGAGAAGGATTAGATTTAAGTTCCTTGGCCTAATTATTCAAGTTTATGGTATAATTAACATGGAAATTGGTTAAAATTCATTAAAAAGGGGTAAAGCTAGGGCTTGAGTTTTGATGTTTCAAATTGGGATTTGATAGTCATTTGAGCTCAGATTTGGGAGTTCTTGGTATGTATGGACTCGTGGCGAGACGATGAATCCGGTAATATGAGTTTTGTAATTTTTTGAGAAGCAGGCCCGGGGCTCGGTTTTTGTTAGTTTCGAGATTTTTGCTATATTTCGATTGTTTTCGATTGGGTATTGTTCCCTTGGCATATTGTAATGTATTCGCTCTGATTTTGGTTAGATTTGACGCGCGTGGAGGTCAATTTGAGGGGCAAAGGCGTCGCGAGCGAGGAATTTTACCGGTTCGAGGTGAGTAATACTGGTAAATGATATCATGAGGGTTTGAAACCACGGATTTGCACATTATAGTGCTGTATTGAGGTAACTTGCACGCCAGATATGAGCGTGGGGTAGAGCACCATTGGGGGACTGTGACTTGGTCCGTCCCGGTTGTTGATTTTTACCGCGTATTTGACTGAAATTATTTGTTATCATCATAATTTGGGTTGATTGCCATGTTTGTGGCTTCGTGCCAACTATGTGAATCCTTCGGGGATTGATATCACTGTCTTTGCATTACTTTTATATTATTTGATCTCGGTCCAAGGTCAGCCATTTTCCTAAGATTTGAAAACTTAAACAATATTTTATTGACGTTTTGAGCTGAGGACTATAATGTTAACATTGCCCAAGTGGCTTATGTGCATTTTTGGACTGAGCATGGATCGGGCTGCACACCGCAGCAGTGTTATAGTGATTTCTGAATATATGGATGGCTCGGGCTGCACGACGCAGCGATGATATATTGATATTGAGGCCGAGCCTGTTTGATGCCACGACATGGCTAATTTTGTACTTGGGCTGTAGAATCCCCTCCGGAGTCTGTACACACCCCAGTGAGCGTCGTCGACGTTAAATGGATCGGACTGCACGTCACAGTGGGTACCGGAGTGTACCGTCATATGCATTGCATTGCATTCATACTTTTGTGCATTATTTGTTGTTTGTGTTATTTCTTGAGATATTTAATTGTTGTACTGATATTGTCTGATCACTGTTAAAAAGGATAAATTTGAGACAGTGGTAACAGTGACACTGTATGATGTAAATGGGTTAGGTAATGAGGGCTGACCAGGAACAAGAATATTGCCTGTAGGGCGAGTTTATGAGCTCAATTATGCATACTTGTTTGTGCCCGAGGGGCTGACTTTTGTGCTGACTTGCACTACCTGTTCCGCATTTAATTGCTTAACTGTGGGAAAAATATATTTTCGAAAAGGGGTTTTGAATTGAGTAATGATATTTTCCAAAGGATTTTCACATTTTCCCATGTTTTCTTAATGGTTACACTGTATCATATAGCATGTTGGTTTACTTTACGTGGTTTATTGCTGCTCTGTTATTATTTACCCTTATTACTCACTGAGTTGGAGTACTCACTTTACTCCCTGCACCTCATGTACAGTTGCAGGTATTGTTCACCCGGTAGCGGGTTTTGAGCTGATTGAAGATTTGTTATCTTAGTTGAGCCAGGTGACCGCTAGCGTCCGCGGCACCAGATCTTCTCCCTTATTTTATGTTGTTCATGTTACTTTCAGACCTTGTTCCTATTTCTGGACTTGTAGCACTTTAGTGAACTCTGTATTAGCTCATGACTAGTGACACCCCGATGTCGGGCTGTGGGAGGATGGTTCCCTGTTGTTATCATTGTTTTCTGCCTTTTTGATTATTCTAATCATGTTTTAGCTTTATAAATGTTAAATCATTTTTAAAAGAAGTATTGTTAATCTATTGGCTGGCCTTGTCTTCTCGAGAGGCGCCATCACGACCGGGTTCGGGATTTGGGTCGTGATAAGTTGGTATCAGAGCCTAGGTTACTAGGTCTCACAAGTCATGAGCAGGTTTAGTAGAGTCTCGCGGATCGGTACGGAAACGTCTGTATTTATCCCCGAGAGGCTGCAAAACCTTTAGGAAATTTTATTTTCTTGGAATTCTTATCGTGCGATCTTGATTCATCTTGGAAAGTAACTCTTGAAATTCCTTCCACGCCTTCGCATGCACGTATGAGCGCTCAGTATCAGATGTGCCTTGACGGCTTGTGATACCCCGATCAAGGGGCGAGATATAATCTCTGTGAGTTTGATGTTGGGCCAGTTTGGAGGACTGGAGGCCGAATCTTTGCTTATGGCTTGAGCACCAAGGTGTTGATTTTGCAAGCTGGTGTTATGAACTTGTATGTTCAGTATTGTCCATATTAGCCGTAAGGGCGGTTGGATATCTATGTGATGAGTATGTTGGTACTGCGAGATGTATCTATGTGATCTTGGTAGTGACAAAGAAGTCTGCTGGATAATGGATGAACTGTTAAGTGTTTGTTTCCTATTGTGGTTTGATATGTAGCCCGAATATGGGCGCGTGAAGAATATTTTTGTATCTCCTAGTTGGAAAGTGAAGTGCATTGTGTATGGTGATATGAGTTCAGACTCAGGAAGACTAAATGACTGTGTTATGTGTATGATGATGGAAGGTGTGCTGAAATACTAAACTAAGGCGAAGCAGGTGGGTTATCTCCTACAGAGTGTTCTTAAGGGGTACGATTCTTATGTATATATTAGAAGATATCATGTGTAATTGAAGGGTACGTGTTGAAATTTGAAAATTCGGGTCGCTTAAGGGAGTGGACTCAGTTGATGTGGGGATGAATGCGAGGTTTGCAGAGGATTGCAGAACTGGATGATCCGTGTTTTCACAAACTTGTAGATGATTGAGTTTAACCTCATTGTGGCATCATTAGAGTAAAAGTGTTATGAAATGTTAAGGGTGTCTTAATATATGGCTTCGAGCCAAGTTGGGGAGGTTGCTGTTGATTAGCTGACTACACGGTTATGTGCTATGTTGGTTCCGTTTCGAGATATGCTGGCGAATCAGTTCTGGTTGCAGAAATTGAGCCGAGGATGGCACGAGTGAAGCAAAATTTTGACAGAAGTTATATGGTACTTTGTGGATGTGTGGAAATAATAGGATGTCTTGAGTTGTTGTTGATAAAGAATGCTTAGTGTAAAGAGAAGGAAGTTGTTTGGTTGTATCGGAATGAGATCATGTCCTGCGGGGTCAAAGTGCTAATGAGGCACGGGTGGTTACGTCTGTTTGATCAGGTAAATTGCAGTTGAATAAGAGTGAATGACTTGCGAGAATAGTTCTAATGGGTTCAAGAGTCTGCGTACGTCAATTGAGAGTTCTAAAGTTGCATATAGGGTTAGGAACTGAGTTTCATTAGAAGATGTCAAGACTTGTGGTATTCTATGTTGATTATGGTAATATATGTATCTGCATCAGGAAAGTAAAGTAAACAGAGTTAGACTTGCAGTAAGTTCTTCAAGCAGCGCATGCGGGAATGTGGTATTTCTGGGAATAATTGAGAGAGTATTCAGTGGCTTGTGGGTCTTAGACAGTGTGGTCTTGTGCTTGGGTTTCTTGTAGTAAGCATGTGTTGAGGAACTGTGGTGCTATAGCAAGAGGTAATATCAAGTTGAAAACGAATCAGAAGAAATTTAGATAAATGGAGTAGCTTGATAATGGGCTGAATCGACATGGTAAGGGTATGCTTAATTCTTGGTATGTATTCGAGGTAATGGGTTAGCACATGTAATTTTGCAGCTATGCTCTTGGGTTTTGACGACTTGCTTAGCGTGATTTGGTTAGAAGGATTCAGTCATGGCAGTTTAGTTTATGCAAATGAAATTGGGAAAGTTCTTGTTGATTGCTACCGTGGTTGAAGAGGTGCATTTTTTATGAATGTGAGAGGCACGAGATGTGTAAGGATTTTCTTCTATATGAGATCAATGGAAGTTCGTGATTAGATAAGTTTTAGTTCAGGTTAGAAAGGAAATTCATAAAGCACTTAGGCAGCGGGTAGCCTCAGATAATCAAAGAAAATGGTCCTGCTGTTTGAAAGTGATTCGATGAGAGTATATATTTCAGAGAAAGGGCAATGTGATTAAGTGATGGTACTTCGGTGGTGTTGCGGCACTTCCTTGTTAGATCGACTGGTAATATTCGGGTTTTCTTGGTGGCTCAGGGAGATTTGTGAGTATGTATCGTGGAGTTTTTGGATATATAGCTGTGCCACGCGTTCGGACGGTAAAATTGGGATCAAGTATGATGATTCGTATGCTATGTGGAATTGGAGGAGGCAGAAGTCCTCATATTCGAGCTATTTGTGATGGTGGATCGTGTGTATCAGTACCTTTTGGTGAGTATTGGGATATGGAGGCTCGAGTGAATCTTTCATTGCTGGTATGTTGGATTTTGGATGTGATGTTGAAGTTCAGACTGGTTGTCTCAATGTTAGATTAGTTCTGGACTATTGCGTTATGGGCTATGCCGGAAACGCCACAGTTTGAGTGGCGAGGCGCATTGGGTTATGTTCTTGTGGAGTGGTTTATCTTTCGAGGACCCAGCGGACGGCTGGGAAAGGTTGCTTTTCCTAATTAGGCCCTCATGACGGATGTCAGCGCAGAGGTTGCTATTATTGAGCCAGTTCCGATGTTAAGGGACTTTTCGGATGCATGCTCTAGTGTGATTTGTTTTCCGCATTGTGAGACGTTATGATTTGCAGGCTATGGGCACATATGGTGCGGTGCTATTGGGATTATAGTGGAAGTTGAGGGGGAAACCTCAGTTGCGCTTGAGTTTTGTAGCTTATAACGCTATATGTAGATATTATATGCACTCAGTATGCTTACGACCGGTACTCGGTATTTTGTTGTAATGAGCAAATTTGGCTCGATGTGCATCTCCTTATGTGAGATATATATATGGATCGGGTGGCACGCCGCCATGAGTATGTGTGGATCGAATGGCACGCCGCCATGAGTATGTGTGGATCGGATGGCACGCCACCACGAGTATGTGTGGACCGGGTGGCACTCCGCCATGGGTATGTTATCTGGGTCGGGTTGCATGCTGCAACAGTGTGATGATGGGAATAGTTTTCCATATGCCATCTTGTATACCTTGTTTCCAGGTTTCGAAGGAAAGTCCGTATTGGGTGTTGCTCGATGAACGACGCACCGGTTGTGTCCTTTCAGGATCGTATGGTGTATATTACTTCCTTCAACATGGGTATAATGATTTGTTTGGGTTCCAGATATCCATCGTGTGTGGTTGTCAATTTCGAGTATAGTGACTTGGGGTGCTTTATGTGTAACAGTGTTTGGATAGGATCGCGCATTGTAGCGAGGCTACGTGGAGATTAGACCCTTCGGGGTAGGTTCAGGTATTCTATTTCTATGACGTGGGACGGGTTCCTAAGCTCGTGTTGTGATGGTACTGAGGAGTTTGAGTTACAACTCTTTTGTTTGAGTCATTTGTCATGATTTGAGTATGTTCAGACCGCCCTTCATTGGTGCGTGGATTATGCAAGTTGTGGCTTAGGCCTGTGTTGAGGTGTCATATCACCTGAGTGGTGTGTTGGATTCGAGATGATCGTGGGAGTCATTAATAAATACGAACAGATCTGATTATAGCTTGTTGGAAGAATGATATCGAGGTTCAGCTCGGAATCTACTGTAGTATTAGTCAAAAGGGAATAAATGCCTTCATGAATGGTTGATCTGAGAAATGGTTATGGTCTACTATGTGTTTCATTATCATTAGTAGGATATGGAAGTGTTGGAATAAGTCTTTAGCTAATAAGAGGCTTTTATCGGTATATGGTTGTTATGGACAACCGCCGTGAATGGGAGTTATCGCTGCATGTGTTTGAGCTATGTGGTATATCATAGAATTGCACCGTAGGTTGCAGGTATGGGTTATTACAGCTGGTTCGAACTTATCCTGAGTATAGATGTAAGGTTCTGGCCTTGTGTACAATTTCGAAAAGTGCGATGTAGTTCTACGGGTCATGGTCTAGGTGGGTTGTGAGATTTCAGCTATGTTGTGTTATCGGACCTATGCGAGATAGGGTGACGTGGGATCACCCTCGGTATATGAATGGTAAGGTTATTCAGCTATTGGTTGGCTTCTAGGACAACTCTGGGTACGCTCGAGGACGAGCGTTGGTTTAAGTTGGGGAGGATGTGACGACCCGACCCGTCATCTCATGTGTTTCCGTCCCGTTTTCCCCATTTATTGCTCCTTCATGATTTATTATATGTGTTGGGCGAGTTTGAGTTGACTCGGATTGGATTTGGTAGGAAATGGGGCAATTAGTCTCTTTAAGGAAAGGTTGGTTTGGAAAAGTCAATCGGAAGTTGACTTGTGAGTTAAAGGGATCGGATGTGATTTCCGAAGATTCGGTTAGCTTCGGGGGATGATTTGAGGCTTAGGAGCGCAATCGGAAGTAATTATGGAGGCTCGGTGTAGAATTAGGCATGAATGAGCAAAGTTCTTATTTTGACGAATTCCGGTTGATGGGTGAAAATTCGATCCGAGGGTCGGAATGGAATTCCGAGAGTTTCTGTAGTTTTGTTAGGTGATTTTGGATATGTGTGTAAATTTTCAGGTCATTCGGACATCGTTTGGTCGAGATTTGATCCAAAGTGCATTTCGGAAGTTCTTGAAGAACTTAGGCTTTGATTTGGTGAAATTTGATGATTTTGGTGTTAACGGTAATGTTTTGATGGTTCGAGCAAGTTTGATTAAGGTAATAAATCATATCTGTGCTTTTGGTTGAGGTCCCGGGGGCCTCGGGGTGATTTCGGGTGGTTAAACGGTGAATTTGGAGTTTGTTACATGGAAGAGGTTTGTTGGTTCTGTTGTTTCCGCATCTGCGGAAAAGGGGCCGCATAAGCAGTTCCGTAGATGCGGCGGTTGGGTCGCATAAGCGGATTTGGGTCTGGGAACCCTTTTCCGCAAAAGCAGTCATGGATCCGCAAATGCGGCGACCGTAGAAGCGGTTCTAGATCGCATAAGCGGTCCCTGGAGATTTAAGTCAGACCGCATAAGCGGTAATTTGGACGCATATGCGGTGACAGCAGGTGCGGTCATTTAGCCGCAGAAGCGAAGATCGTTGTTGGTAGAAGGGTTTATATCATTATTTCATCCGCGAACTTATGTCATTTTTCCTCCATTGTGGAGCGATTTTGAGAGCTTTGAGGCGATTTTGAAGAGGGACTCAAGGGAGAAGGATTAGAGGTAAGTTCCTTGGCCTAATTATTCAAGTTTATGGTATAATTAATATGGAAATTGGTTGAAATTCATTAAAAAGGGGTAAAGCTAGGGCTTGAGTTTTGATGTTTCAAATTGGGATTTGATAGGTCATTTGAGCTCGGATTTGGGAGTTCTTGGTATGTATGGACTCGTGGCGAGACAAGGAATCCGGTAATGTGAGTTTTGTAATTTTTTAAGAAGCGGGCCCAGGGCTCGGGTTTTGTTAGTTTCGGGATTTTTTTATATTTTGATTGTTTTCGATTGGGTATTGTTCCCTTGGCATATTGTATTGTATTCGCTCTAATTTTGGTTAGATTTGACGTGCGTGGAGGCCAGTTTGAGGGGCAAAGGCGTCGCGAGCGAGGAATTTTATCGGTTCGCGGTAAGTAATACTGGTAAATGAGATCATGAGGGTTTGAAACCCCAGATTTGCACATCATAGAGTTGTATTGAGGTAACTTGCACGCCGGATATGAGCGTGGGGTAGAGCACCGTCGGAGGACTGTGACTTGGTCCGTCCCGGTTGTTGATTTTTACTGCGTATTTGACTGAAATTATTTGTTATCATCATAATTTGGGCCGATTTCCATGTTTGGGGCTTCGTGCCAACTATGTGAATCCTTCGGGGATTGATATCACTATCTTTGCATTACTTGCATATTATTTGATCTCGATCCTAAGTTTTAATACTATTTTGCAAACTCAGCCATTTTCCTAAGATTTGAAAACTTAAACAGCATTATATTGACATTTTGAGCTGAGGACTATCATGTTAACATTGCCCAAGTCGCTTATGTGCATGTCTGGACTGAGCATGAATCTGGCTGCACGCCGCAGCAGTGTTATAGTGATTTCTGAATATATGGATGGCTCGAGCTGCATGTCGCAGCGATGATATATTGATATTGAGGTCGAGAGACTGTTTGATGCCACGACATGGTTGATATTGCGCTTGGGCTGTAGGAGCCCCTCCGGAGTCTGTACACACCCCCACTGAGCACCGTCGACGTTAAATGTATCGGACTGCATGCCGCAATGGGTATCGGAGTGTACCATCATATGCATTGCATTGCATTCATACTATTGTGCATTATTCGTTGTTTGTTTTATTTCTTGAGATATTTAATTGATGTACTGATATTGTCTGATAACTGTTAAAAAGGATAAATTTGAGACAGTGGTAACAGTGACATTGTATGATGTAAACAGGTCAGGTAACGAGGGCTGACCAGGAATAAGAATATTGCATGTAGGGCGAGTTTATGAGCTCAATTATGCATACTTGTTTGTGCCCGAGGGGCTGACTTGCACTACCTGTTCCGCATTTAATTGCTTAACTGTGGGAAAAAGATATTTTCGAAAAGGGGTTTTGAACTGAGTCATGATATTTTCTAAAGGATTTTCACATTTTCCCCTGTTTTCTCAATGGTTACACTATACCATATAGCATGTTGGTTTGCTTTACGTGGTTTATTGCTGCTCAGTTATTATTTACCCTTATTACTCACTGAGTTGGAGTACTCACTTTACTCCCTGCACCTCGTGTGCAGTTGCAGGTATTGTTCACCCGGTAGCGGGTTTTGAGCTGATTGAAGATTTGTTATCATAGCTGAGCCAGGTGACAGCTAGCGTCCGCGGCACCAGATCTTCTCCCTTATTTTATGTTGTTCATGTTACTTTCAGACCTTGTTCCTATTTTTGGACTTGTAGTACTTTAGTGAATTCTGTAGTAGCTCATAACCAGTGACACCCTGATGTCGGGCTGTGGCGGGATGGTTCCCTGTTGTTATCGTTGTTTTTCGCGATTTTGATTATGCTAATCATCTTTTAGATTTATAAATGTTAAATAATTGTTAAAAGAAGTATTGTGAATCTGTTGGCTGACCTTGTTTTCTTGAGAGGCGCCATCACGATTGGGTTCGGGATTTAGGTCGTGACATACAGACAATTAGTCGCATAAGAGCAAACAGGATTGGCTAGGGGATCATCGTAAATACGGAGGAAGAGGCGCACCTACGTGTGCACAGAAGTGGGGTCTTACGCAGGAGCGAAGAGGAGCTCGCACCTGCGATGTCGTAAAAGCGAAAATTGTTTTGCATGTGCGAAGGGTTAGCTGGTTAGTTGTTACGCAGGTTCTAAAGACTTTGGTAAATACCTAGGGTTCCCCATCTTCCATAAAAGTCCAACCAATACTGACTTCCAATTTATACTTGATAACCTCAACAGTTGGATGACAAGTTGGAAAACCAAGTTCCTTAACATGGCGGAGTGCACCACACTAGTCACATCATGCCTAATTAGTATACCCAGTCATATGCAATATATACAATTTCCTTCCCATGTTACAAACCAAATTGACAAATTTCAAAGCAACTTTATCTGGGGAACAACTCCTGCCAAAAGTAATCTCTACATGGTTAAGTAGGCCACTGTCACCAAGCCAAAGAACATGGGAGGCTTAGACCTTCAGCAAGCACAACTAAAAAACAAGACTTTCCATACCAACCTAGCTTTGAGACTCTATAATAACACAAGCTCCATCTGCGCTAGAGTGCTCAAGGGAAAGCATTGCAATGGAATACGGAACATGGCTAAGGCTAAACAAGAACCTGGTAGTGTGTCCTAGAGGGATGGAAGATATGCATAAAAGGCTCTAGATGGGTTATTCACAAAGATGATAGGGTTAGATTTCTTACTGACACATGGCTTCCCAGCATGCAACCATTAGATACAATCCTTAGAGGTCCATGGCACAGAATGCCATGAACACCAAGATAAATACAATATACTCCAATGGGGTTTGGTATTTTACCTCCATCCACTACCCAATTCCCCATGTCATCATCAACATAATCCAAAACAGCTTCAGCCCCAACTCTACCATAACCGAGGACAAGATCATCTGGAACCTTAGATCCAATAGATTGTTTAGTGCTAATAGATGTACACATGCACCACGACACTACTCAAGAAGATCACTTCAGTTGGATTTGGAAACTAAAGACCCCTAATTATATTAAGTTCTTTATTTGGCTCAAGCAACAGAACATAATGACTACAGGGAACCACTTATAACACACAAGACTGATAATGAATCCTAACTGCTATTACTATGATTCTGGAGTAGAAGAAATAAATCATATCTTCTTTGAATGCACAAATACTAGAGAATTCTGGCAACATGTGCACACCTGTGCAACCATAGGCCAAACCTTAATATACCACCCTTTTTAATGGCTAACTAGGAAGACACGTGGCATAAGCTTTAAAATGTTGATTTCAATGCTTGCATCAGTTGGAAACAACTACTGCCTTTCTGCCTATGAGCCATTTGTCTCACTAGAAACTCTAATATTTTCGAAAGAAGAAGAATCACAGTAATGTCAACCAAACAATTGCTAAAGATGTTGAATACCATCATGTTGTTGCCTCACATAAACACTAGGACCTTATACCTGAAGTGGCAACCACCAGGCATGGATTTTTATAAGTCGAACACTGATAGGGCTGCATGCATAAATACAAGAAAAATGGGTATTGGGGGAGGGATATTCAAAAACAACAGGGATGACTTGGTGTCTTCATGCGGGGCCTCCCAAACACTGATAGTCTAAGGGCAGAATTCCAAGCCCTATGGATAGGCCTTAAAGTAGCACTCGAACAAGTCTTATCACCCCCCCCCCCCCCGTGATAGACATTGACTTTGAAATGGTGCTGAAAATATTGAAACATGGTAATTTTACTCATAATCTCATAATCTGTGAATGCAAGTATCAGTAATAGGCCATAGCTACATGGAGCAGAACCAAGTGGCGGACCTCCTCGCAAAGTAAGGAGTTATGAAGGAAGTTTTTGATAGGAACCAATTTTCAGTAGTTCCTCTGGTGTTTGCAAACGATCCAGTATGGGCAGACATCTTGGGAACTATATTTGAAAGGAAAACTAATGTTTGTAATATTAACACAATGCTAGACATTGATGAAAATCTTCTAGGGAGCCCATCCCTACCTATAATGATGTAATTTTGTGAATATATACACACACACACACCCAGTTAACCAAAAAAATAAAAAGATGGAAACAACTGAATGAGAAATCTCATAACAATTATCTGTACAGGATAAAGTTAAAAAAACATTATGGGGAAAAGAAATAAGGTAACCATGTCATCATTTCAAGTTGATCGTTACATAAATGAACCTTTTCATTGTTACGAATAACGAATTTAATAATACAATATAATAAAATTTAAATAACAACTAAAACAAACTTACATTTGTGATAACTAACACAATACAATGCAAATAGGTAATTGATAAGTAGGGATTCTAGTCTATTTTATGCTCCTTTTTGCTTAGGTTTTGGATTAAAAGTGTATGCAAGTAATCCCGAAAGCTAACATGTAGAGCTTGTTTGCAGTGTTTGGTCAAAAGAGACAAGAAAGTCAAAACCAACTAAAAAGGAGTGAAACCTACACAAGTGCAAAGTCGAGTCAAAAGGAGCACTGACAGAGAAAAACCAGACGCGATCGCGGAGGATCCATCGCTGAGACGGTCTTGCTTCCGCGCTCAGTGGTGGCAAAGTTCAGAGAACTGCATTTTTGGGCTTGCAAGTTACCGCTACATGTGGTGCTTTTGTGTGGCAGCGGTGTCTCTAGCGCTGCAGCGGTCCTTTTATCGTGGTCAGCAGATGAGAGAATCAAAGAAATCATTCTGGATCTCAAAGTGAAGACCGATATCCGCGCTCATATTTCGCGGCCGCAGTTAGATAAGCGTTGCAGCGGTCGTCTTTCTGCTCCTTGCGATCCTTAGCTTTGTATCTCCGTAGGGACATTTTTGTCCGGAACATTTAGCTGTGTATAAATACTTTTTTTTCAAATTTTTAGGTCATCTTTTGTTTAGAGAGAACATGAAACGCCTCCTTTAACGTTTTTGAGTAAGTTTAGAGCTTGTTTAACAATTAATCTTAGATTTTATCTTGTAATTACTTTTTATGGGTTATCCTTCATCTTAATCTATGATTTCTTGTTTAATCACGAGTAGCTAAACCATTTAGCTAGGGTTGTGACTCAACCCTAGTGTGGGTATTTAATGGGTATCTTATTTTAGGCTTAAATGTTTATGGGTGATTGATATTTGGTCTGATCTATGCTTTAAATGTTAATTGGTGGTTGTGCCTTTTGACTTAGGCTATTCTTGAGAAAGAGAGACTAAGTCTAGGCATTTTAGGCCAACAAGGAATTGGGGTACATTCAAGAGATTGATAGCCCCAATTAAAGGGTTAAACCTAGAGATAGTAATACGCGACTTGAGCCAACTTTGCTTGCATGATTTGAACACCTAATTGGTCTTGAGAAAGCCAATTAGGGCAAAGTCACTCAAACTACCGAGATGTATAGAGTGAGTATCTATGTGCATTGGCTATATCATGACCCCAACTATAACAATATTGCCCTAAGTTTCAGATCTCGTTATATACTCACTCAGGACTAAGGCCTCATTTGTTTGCACTTAATGGAGGTCTGAATCTTAATCATTCAGATTTCAGACATTAAGTGCGTTTATTTTTAAAGTCTAAATCTTAATTATTCAGATCTTAATCATTAAGTGTTTTTTTTTTACTTTAGAACCACTTAATGGGTCTGAATAGGTCTGTATGATTAAGATCCATAATAGAGACTTAATTTCATTAAGATGCTATAATCCATATTCATTATTAATTGTCGCCACCGCCAACCATTATCAACTACTATTATTCCACCACCACCATACTCAATCACCACACCACTACCATACTCAATCACCATCACCATAATAGACTACCATCACCCGCCATCCCTACCACTCCCACCACCATCATTTCAACCACAAACAATACTCATCCACCTCAACTACCACAACTAACCACCACATCACCGTCAACAACCATAATAGACATTGTCCATCATTATAAACTACCACTTCCCACCACCAACTTCCTCAATCACAACTATTGCCACCACTGGCCGTTATTAACTATCACTGCTCACCACCGCCATCCTCAATCATAATTGCCACCATACTAATCACCACTAGCTACTACCTTGAACTACCACCATCAGCCAAACATACCACTAACTACTACCTCTAGTCGGAATTCACAAGCACCGCTATTAGCCATCACCACCAGTAACTATTATATTTTAAAAAATTATATATTTTATTGATAGAATATTAGATTAATTAATATTTCATTTAAATTTTATGTTTTTAATTTTCAAATAAAGATAAATTTTATACATTCAGATGTTAAAAATTAAACAGTCTTAATCATTTAGTATTCAAATCTTAATACACATCTTAATATTCAGATGTGTATTCATATTCAAATATCTTAATCTTAATACACATCTTTATATTCATATGTGTATTCAGATTCAGACGTCTTAATATTAAAAAACAAATGAGGCCTAAGTCACTTCCCTAGTGCATTTTTACCAATTTACAAAACCCTACAAAAATATCTACTTAGCTTAATTTCCTGCATCATCGGTATTAAATTAGAATAGCAAACAAACAAAGAATGATTGGAAGTGCAAACAATAACATCACACATTGCTAGATTAGATAGGATCCCAACTCCAAACCTTCCTTAGCTCTCTGTGGATTTGATCCCGACCTTTCGGGTAAAAGTTACATTGACCGCTCTTTCCACTCTATAGTGGTGTAGGGTTGGAGCCGATCACTTTTTGGCACCATTGCCGGGGAGCTAAACGGTTTTGGCTATCTATCTAACTAGTTTTATGTCTTGTTTTATTTCCTTCTATTTTACTAACTTGTATGAGTCATCAATTCAGGTACAATATGGAAAACAATGATCCTCTTGGAAATGTTCTACCGGGGGAGGAGGTCGATGATAATTGTGAAGATGATGTGCATCTAGCACCTCAAGGTCAAAGAAGAGGCCGTCAGGCCAATGATAACATTCCAAAACCTTCCCTGGTACCTCCAAGAGTTGTTCCTCGGGTGCTTTCAAATCAAGGCTACGCTAGTGCAATTGTCCCACCCAGGATCCGGGCGAGCAATTTCCAAATTACAAATGTGATTTTGACTTTATTGGAGCAGTGAGGTTATTTCACATGAGCTCCCCATCAGAATGCATATAAACATCTTAAAGACTTTGTGGATACATGTTGGGCAAGCAAGCACACGAATGTGTTAGAGGATGCACTGAGGTTGAGATTGTTCCCTTTCTCACTTAGAGGTAAAGATTTGGATTGGCTCGAAAGGCTTCCCAACCATTCCATCACTATGTGGAACGAGTTGGCAGATAAGTCTACAGCTAAGTTTTTTCTCGCCGAGGCATATGGCGACATTGAGAGATAAGATTTTGGCCTTCAAACAGGAACCTAATGAACCACTTCATGAAATTCGGGGAAAGGTATCGGACAATGGTGAAAGAATGTATGAACAATAACTGACCGAAGCGATGATCCAGCAAACTTTCTACCATGGCATTAATACGACAAATTAGTGTGTAGTGAACTAGCTAGCAGGGTTAAACTTTATGAACACACCTTATGCTGAGGCATGTTAGATTTTGGATAAGATGGAAGATACTTCCTCAGCTTGGCAAAGTCGAGCTAATGTGCCACAGGGTGATCCCACAGTCATTCACATGCACAAAGAGCTCCACGACCATGGACATGCAATAGCATAGTTAACTACAGCAATGACCCCGTTAGCAAAAGCTCGATTGCAAAAAGTTCAAGCACCGAGACAAGTAAATGCTATGGAATGTGTCAATAAGAGGGGACAAAGAGGTCAACAAGGTCAAGGTAGCTCGAATCAATATGAGCAAGGTAGTGGTGGTTTCAAGCAAGATGATAGGTATGATGAGCAAAGTGAAGAAGTGCGATACGTGAACAATTATCAAGGACAAAGGGGCAATGTTCCTAAATAATAACAACAATGAAGATCCCAAGGAAGTTGGGGGAATCAAAACCAACAAGGAAATAGCAACTGGGGAACAACAATCAGAATTAGGGCAACCAGAACAACCAGGGTACTTGGAGTGGCAACAACAACAATTGGGGAGGAAACAACAACCAATGAGTTGGAATAATGGCAATCAAGGGAATCAGGGGCAAGGCTTTCAAAGACCTCCTATGTATCAATAACCAAACAACCTACTTCCATTTCTATCCTAAGGTTCTAGCTCGTCAAACAATGAGATGGGAAGGATCGAGATGATGTTTGGACAAATGATGAAAAAGAACGACAACTTTGATGCCCAATTGACATCCCACAATACTTCAATCCTGAACTTGGAGGTGCAAATTGTCCAAATTTTGCTATCTTTGAATACTCGCCCTAATAGGGCTCTACCTAGTAATACAGTAGTAAACCCGAAGGGTGGGAATAATAATGCAATGGCGGTGATTACAAGAAGCGGTCGAGGTGGTGATGTGAATACCTCCAAGAAAAAGGAAGTTGTGAGTGATGAGGTTGAAATGCAAGATGATGATATCCTTATAGTTGATGAGCAAGCGAGTAAGAGAATTTGAATACAGAAGTGAGAATTGATATTCATGATAATAAGTGGGAGACTAAAAATGACGTGAACCCGTCTAGGGAACACGTAATAGACATGCCGAAAATGGTTGTGCCTAAAGCCAAGGCTCATTTTCCAAGGCCTCCTCCATCGTACCCTCAAAGACTTATAAGCAAAAGAATGAGAACCAATGTAAGAAATTTATTGACATGATGAATAGCTTGTCAATCAATGTTCCTTTGGTGGAAGCTCTTGAGAAAATGCTGGGTTACGCCAAGTTCATGTAAGGCCCCGTAAATTTTCTACTCAAAACCCGAATCTCGTATTGTCTAGTTAGGGTCAGGTGTTAGAAACTCATAAAAAGCTCGCCGCGGTTTGAACCCTTTGTACTGATCTAAGCATTCAAAAATTAAAGAATCAAAGCTTTCCAGAAAAGTGCTATTTTGCGGTCCAGAATGCGGTCGCAAATCAAGTATACGGACCGCATTTCTGCTGCAGATTGAGTAAGTGGTTTGATTAAAATTGAGGTCAAAATGCGGTCCATTATGCGATCGCATAACTGATATACGGACTTCATTTCTATCACAAAGTGAGTCAATGTGTCAGTCAAATTTGAGGTAAAAAATGTTGTGCATTATGCGACCGCATAACTAGTATGTGGGCCGCATTTCCGTCACATACCCAAATAGAATGTTCAGATTTTGGGAGCCTTTTTGCGATCCAATTTGTGGCCCGCATTTCCACTTTGCGATCGCAGATCCGACTCGGGGCTCTAATTTTCTAACTTTTTAACTCGACCCCCTATCGTTATATTCGATATCATAGCTCATTTTGAGCATTTTTCTAGACATTTCTATAGTGAGAGAGAGGGGTGTAAGATAGGGAAGGTACTCCCCATCAAATTACTCCATAGAATCTTGCTAGATCATTGAAGATAATCAAGTGAGGGCTTTTAAATCTTTGTCCCAAGAGGTAAGGCTTCATCACCTCAGTTCTTACTTCACCATTCAACTAAAAGGGGGTTATTAATGAGGTAATTCATGGGTATAAGAATTGATTCCTTGCATGCATATCAAAACTTAGGGTATTGGGGGATGGTAAACTAAAAAAAAAGCAATCGGGGTATAAAATGATAGAAATTTCTAGCAAGAAGGGCCTAATATCATAGTGCACCTTTAGTGTTTGACGATATGCTCAAACCAAGCTATATTCTCAACTTCATCCCTAATTCTCGGTTTAATTTGTAATTCTTGCATTATAGATCAAAGTGATAAGAATTCCAGAAATTTGTAAAGAGTAAGAAAAGCTATATTGAGGTATGTATGGCTAAAACTCCCTTTTATTAGAAACTGAGCTTCGTTGGAATTTACAAAAGTGTGGTAAGATTTGAGTTAGTTAATGTATTGATTGTTATTGCGCATTAATTGATTTGCAATTATATACATATATACTTGAAGAATGTGCCTCAATATGGGTAATGTACCATTCTTGATAGTTAGAGAAGTATAAGGAATACAATTGTGTGTTGAAGTGCTTAGGCTATAAGCCAAGATTGAATCTGAGAATTTTCATACTAACTATGTGAACATTTACATGTGCTTGCAATTTGAATTACTTTCGTACGTGCCTATGATCACAACTTGCAAGGTGAATATTGAAAATGGAAAATGATGTGATAAGTGTGGCCCAAAGCGTCCATTAATTGATTTGAAACATGAAAGATGATGATTCAAGTGAGATGATTAATGAGCAAGAAATCACACCTAGGTAAGGCGGCCTAGCCGATCGGGCCGTGATCGGTCACCATGCCGCACACATGGTGGTAATGTGCTGATATTGAATTCTGAATAAAGGAAATGAAATAGTGATTGAGATATATGCCTCTAATGAGGTAATCTATCCGGTCGAGTCGTGATCAGACTCCGCTAAAGATAACGGTGGTATTGAGAACAGTGATGAACGTATGAAAGAAATACCCCAAACTAAGTTATGTAAATTATGTGAAAGATTATATAATTTGCATATTTGATTTACTCATGTGACTTACTTGTCATTGCTTGGTAGTTCTTTCTAGTAAAATGGTGTTTAGTTATACATACTAGTACTATTCCATGGTA